>REGO01000189.1:2680162-2702350 GCA_010120015.1 Rhombomys opimus
ACTGGAGCTGCTGGGTGAATTTTGGAGACAGCTATTTAGGAATTAGAACATGAAGGAGTTCAGTTTTATGTATTTAGTAAGAATAAGGTTTGTCCTTTGTATGATTAGAGTGGATTATAAAAATCATGTTATTTTCTTTCCCAATCCCTTCTAACTAACTTCAGTTCTCAACACAAAGCTAGAGACATCCAGAAGAGAGACCCTCAACTGAAGAAATACCTGGATAAGATTAGTTTCTGGCTGGACTTATATGTGATGTATTTTCTTATGTGCTAATTGACTTAAGATGGTACAGCTCAGCATGGGCTGTGCTATGTCAAGTCAGGTAGAGGTAAACTATGTAAGAACGCTAGCTTACCGAGCCAAAGGAAACAGCATTCTTTCCATTCTTTGCTTCAAGTTCATATCCTACTTACTCCGTGCTCTGACTTCCCTCAAAGATGGACTGTAAGATGAAATAAACTTTTTCTTTCTCTAAGTTCATTTCAGTAAAAATTTTTATAATATCAACAGAAAGCAAACTAGGGTACAGATATATCATGACAAATTACAATTTTATTTCCATGTCCTGCCCCTTAAGTATTTTCTCATTTGGAACAGGCAAGCCAATTTATAGGATATTGAATAATTCGTGTGTTTCTGTTGTTTCTCACTATTTGATATTTGCTCTTCTGTTTTAGTGAGAAATACCACTGCGGTGATGCCATGCCTGTCTCATGCTTTGTAGCAAAAGGCACATGCTGTGTAGTTTTATTACTGTTTATGTACATTTTGATTAGCCAAGGTGATTGCAAAGAGTCTTTGTAGACTGCTTTGTCTTACAAACTTATTTATATGTGTTTGTAATCAAATTTTAAAAGTTGTCTGTGAAATGGTGTCAGTGCTCAAATATAACCAGATAAAACATGAGTTAAAATCTCATTATTATAATTTAAGGAAAATACAATATGTAAATCCCAACAAACTATTTGTTAGGCAGAACAGCTCCTCCAAAATGTGTAATGTTTTTCTGTTATGAAGAAGATAAGCTTGGCCATTTTCAATTTCAGGGACAGTCTCATTTTATAAAGTATAGCTTTTATCAAGTTGCTCATATCTATCTGGAATTCTAATTTTCATAATCATATACACACAAGCACAAGCATGAATATAACAACAACACCAACAAAAATCCTCCTGGTTCCTTTTGACATAAGCTTTAGTTCTTTCTGTTCTTTTGTATTGACTCCATGGGACAAGGTTATCTGTCTGTCTTTCTGTCTATCACTGTAGTCACTTGATATAAATTACAGTTTTGCCCCAGGTTTTCCCTGGTTACAGTTGGGCTATGTATCACAACAGAAGAATGATCATGTTAAGTGACACAAGTGTCTCATTCCAAAGACAAAGGGTAGTACATACCACTTGCCTATAAGGATGGGCTTAAGTGAATGTTTATTCCCAAGGTCTTTCTATTGGAATGTCTCAAGTCAAAACTGATGCTGGCATTCATCTGCCCCTTCTCTTGCTTCTCAAGCACCAAGTTTGACTTCTGCTGTTCTTTTCTGATAACTGCAGGATCTAAATTTGCTGAGCTCATCTATCAGGTAAAGTTTGGAGAAAAGTTTAAACCAGTTGGTGGGAGACTGAGAGACGCATCTTTGTTACTCAGAGGATATTTAGGTAATGTTTGGCTTCCAAATTTTCTGCTAGACAATGCCATCACTATGGCTACTGACAGCCAATTATTTTATTTTTATTACACTTGTACTAAATACCAAGTATTTGCAAAATCAAAGATGAATTTCGGCAGCTATCATTTAAAATGTGTCTTTTATCCTGAATTGTTTCTAAATACAACAGTTTGATTGTTGTGCTTAAATGTGATGAGAAATGTATTAAATTTTTTTAACAGGATTATATGGGTTGAACATGCTCTTTTACCTATCTGTCTGTCTGTCTGTCTAACTATCTATCTATCATCTATCTATCTATTTATCTATCTTTCTTTCTATCTAAAATTAAAGAATCTGAGAGAAAAATGGAGGTGCATGGGAGGAGTTGAAGAAAAGAAATGGACGTGAGAAATAATGGAATAGTATTTCAAAATATAAAAATCACAAAACTATTAGTTCTTCGATAATTCCATAGTTTTTGAATAATATTCACCCATCCCCTGACATTTCCCAAAGTAATGTACTTTTGATACAGTACCTAAGCTTGAAATTAAGCAAATGCTAATTTACTGAATTACGTTAGCTCAGAATTTGAACATGTTCATACTTATTTGAAATAGGATCATCTCACTTTGCCTTCTCACTTATTAATATATACTGTTTTAAATTCTTTAAAAGTATGATTCAATCATGTTACATGAATGGCAAACTCTTCTTTTAAAATGGTCACTAGATATGTCTTATAGAAAAAGACAGAAAGGAAAAGAGGGAGAGTGAAAGAGAGAAAAAAGTGTTTAAATATATGTGCCAATGGTAGGGCCCTAGTTGATAGGCATAACAGCCAATCTCTAGAATGATAAAATGTTTAAATTTTACAAACCAAAAAAATAATCATGTTCTAAAATGTAAGGATATATAATACGCATACTGTAATACCACCCCCTTTTTCTTAGGTGTATAGTTTCATAGGCAGCAGAAGAGCCAAATGAATAGCCATGAGCAACCGAAATAGAGCTGCATTTATACCGGTGTGTTCAGATGACTGTTTCAAGTAACTTGTGAAAGTTTAAGTAATTGAGGGAAGTTGCTTTGTAGTAAAAACAATATATATTATTAAATATAATTAAGCCAACTTAAAAAATCTCTTTGTTCTTTAAATATTCTGCCTAGGGAAGAGCTGGGAGCCTGTCTCAGCTACAACAATAGCTATACAGTATGGGTAACGGCTTTCTGCATACCCATAGGTAAGAAACTGTCAAAATCATCAAACCTTGAAACTTTTTACTCCTACTCATCCTATTATTCTGTTTAATCTTTTGTTTTAGCTACTTTTATACTTAAAAGAGTAATAAATGCACATAGTTTTAAAAGTCAACTAGTACTAAAAAGCTATAATAAAGCACTCAGACACCATTGTCTCAGCCATACTCACCTGACTTCCTAAGGACAACGTGTCAACTATCTAAAGAGGCTTCCTTCTATAGGTTTTCATATGTAAAACTTGTACATTTAACAGCTATTCCTTGGGTTTTGAAATTATTTTCTGCTTCATTTTAATGGAGGATAATGAATTATCATTGAATTGTGATTCTTGTCTTTCATCTTTCTAAAATAATTTTAAAATTAATATTAGATGCTCTACAAAACATTGTGTTTTATTATGATAATATATTTTATCAAATCACATGTGTTTGTTTTTTCCTGTTGAGAAGGGTGAGAGATAGAATGCTTACCTAGCCTGCCTAAGGAAGAGTAATTTTGGATGTATTTTTTTCACATAATTAATGAGTATGAATTATTTCCATGATGTTATTTTTCAAATGGTCAAATACTTGACAAAATAAATTGATCGCAAGTGTTCAAGTAATCTCTGTTGGATCCTACTTTCTTCTTATTTCAGTCTGGATAGACAGATTTCAAGGAAGCTGTAGAACCAGAGATACTGAGGCTTGCTCCATTCTGGACTCCTTGATAAACCTGTGGCAAACACACTGTTTACTGGATCTTATGTCTTTTGTTTTTTATTGAATTGTCTTATGTAGGAAACACAGTTACTTGCCTCTTGAGATAAAAAGTCACATAGGTAAATATTTTAAACCTCACTATTGTTTTGAAAATAACTTTATTCTGTGTTTCTCCTCCACATACTTTGTCATAATTGAAGATATTGATAGATAGATAGATAGATAGATAATTTTATTTTTTATTTATTACTTTTATGTAGGATTGTAACCCCTTCCCTCCTTTCCTACTTGTCCCATCTCCCTCCCTGTTTTCCCTATTCCCCCCTCTACTACTCCTCAGAGAAGGGGAGTACCACCCACCCCCACAAACATACCATATCATGTTGCATCAGGACTGAGCACATCTTTCCCTGTGGCCTGGTGAGGTAGCCCAACCAGGGGAAAGTAATCGAAAAGCAGGCAAGAGAATTCATGTCAGAGTCATCCCTTCTCCCCCTTACTGGGGAACCTCTATGATGACTGAGCTGCCCTTTGTATGGAATGGCTACATCTGTGTAGGGAGCCTAGATCCAGTCCATGCATGGTCCTTGGTTGGCGCTTCAGTCTCCACAGGCCCCCACCCCCACCCCGGACCCTGGTTAGTTGGCTCTGTTCATCTTCTTGCAGCACTCCTGTTCCCGCTGGGTCCTTCTATCCTCCCCCACCCCACACACCATTATTCCACAAAGCACCCTGCTCTCCATCCAATGATTGGTGGTGAGTATCAGCATCTTTTTCCATCAGGTGCTAGGGAGAGTCACTCAGAGGACAGCTTTCCACATAATTGTGATGAATCTGTATCAATGTCTTAAACTTCCCATGGTAGAGAGATTACATACAAATAACTGTAGATGAGACTTGCTGTTTTATTTGGTTTGAACAACGTTAGAAGTGTTTTGATCCCTGATATTCTAAAATTACATCAAAATGCACCCTTACATGAGCATCATTGTTTCATTTTTTGTTTTTCTAGGAAACTGCTCGATTATTTCAATACATTTCTGAAAATATTTTTCTGTCTTTATTGGAAACCAAACTTTGAACAAGAGGTATTGTCACATTGCTTACTCCTACTAGAATGAAGAAAAATCCCACTATTCCATACTTTCATTAACATAGGACACAGTAAACTCTTTGTATTTTAGCTATTGTTTCAAATTGCAGTTCCTTCACAACATGTGAGGATCAGCATCTTCTTTTTGAGTAGATCGCTGCCCTCTATATGACTTTAGGAACATGTATTCTTTGTATTCCTTAGTTGTACTATTTCTTTTTTCCTGATGCTGAGTTTTGAGAGCTTATGTTATGGATGCCATTATTTTCTCAGATATATATTTCATAAGTGCTATCTTTCTGTCTGTGCCTGTCTTCAGTTGCTATCATGTGACCTTTTACAGCATAGTTTCACTCACTTTTCATCATTCAGAAAGGTGTTGACAGTTTTCATTTTCTTTGACACTGTAATATAGGTATATAAATATAAAGGCACGATCTAGTGCACAAAACATGTAACATCATATACTAAATGTATACTTTTTATTTTAAATATATATGATTTGATATGTTACCTTAATGAATTTTTATACAAATAACCCATTATTCAATTTGTTGACTCCAGTTTCTTTTTAACTTCTTCTCATGACTTACACAATATAATATTTATTTATCTATTTGCTTTACTATAGCTAACAACATCTTATTTGCCTACTTTTCCATATAAAGGCAGAGAATTTCCCTCCTTTGCCTATGTAAAAGCAACTGTCACAGTGAGTTATTCAATCTTTAATTGTTAGGTTAATGAATATAGAGATAGTTTTCTTAATTCACTTGTTGTTTGTAATTATTTTTTTCTTTTTCTTTCTTTTCTTTTATTAATTACAGTTTATTCACTTTGTATCGCAGCTGTAACCCCCATCCCCTCCCAATACCACCCTCCCTCCCTATTCTTCTCCTATGCCCCTCCCCAATCCAATGATTGGGGAGGTCTTCCTTCTCTTCCATCTAACCATAATCCATCAGGTCTCATCAGGACTGGCTTCTTTGTCTTTCTCTGGCCTAGCAGGGCTGCTCCCGCCTCGGATAGAGATGATCCAAGGGTCAGCCCATGAGTTCATGTCAGAGATGGTACCTGGTCCTATTTCTGAGGAATCCTCTTGGATACTGAGCTGCCTTGGTCTACTTCTGTGCAGGGGTTCTAAGTTATCTTCATGCATGATCCTTGTTTGGGGTATCTATCTAAGAAAAGAGCCCTGTGGCCAGATGTTTTTGTTCTGTTGCTCCCTTTGTGGAGCTCCTGTTCCCTCCAGGTCTTTCATCTCCCACTTTTTTCATAAGTTTTTCTACACTCTGCCCAAAGTTTGGTTACGCATCTCAGCATATGTTTTGATACCCTGCTGGGTGAAGTCTTTCAAAGTCCATTTTGTGGTAGGCTCCTGTCCTTTTCCCTTTTTTCTCCCTCATTTGATATCTGTCTCACTTGCCTTTCTGAATGAACACTGAGCATCTTACTCAGGGTTCAGCTTCTTCCTTAGGTGTACAGATTTTAGCATCAGTGCCCTATATTATATGTCTAATATCTACTTATAAGTCAGTATATACCGTGTGTGTCTTTCTGCTTCTGGGATTCCTCACTCAGTATGATCTTTTCTAGATCCCACTATTTGCCTGCAAATTTCATGATTTCTTTGCTTTTAATTGCTGAGTATTAGTCAATTGTGGAAATGTACCACAATTTCTGTATCCATTCCTCTACTGAGGGGCATCTGGGCTGTTTTCAGATTCTGGCTATTACAAATAAAGCTGCTACAAACAAGGTTGAGCAGATGTCCTTGTTGTATACTTGAGTGTCTTTTGGATATATGCCTAGGAGTGGTATAGCTGGATCTTGAGGAAGCGCTTTTCCTATTTGTCTGAGAAAGCACCAAATTAACTTCCAAAGTGTTTGTACAAGTTTACATTCCCACCAGCAATGGAGGAGGGTTTCTCTTTTTTTCCATGTCCTCTCCAGCATATGTTGCTACTTGAGTTTTTGGTCTTAGTCATTCTGATGAGTGTAAGGTGAAATCTCAGGGTCATTTTGATTTGCATTTCCCTGTTGACTAATGATGTTGAGCACTATCACCCCACACAAAACTAAAATCCAAGTGGATCAAAGACTTCAATATAAAGGACACAGTAAACCTGTTAGTAGAAAAAGTGGAGAAAAGCCTTGAACTCATTGGCACAGGAGACATCTTCCTGAACAGAACACTAAACAGCACAGGGTCTAAGGTCAAAAATTAATAAATGAGACCTCATATAACTGAAAAGCTTCTGTAAAGCAAAGAACACTGTAATCAGAAAAAAGGGACAACCTATGGATTGGGAAAACATCTTTACCAACCCTATATCTGACAGAGGGCTAATATCCAGAATATATAAAGAACTTAAGAAGTTAAGCATCATTAAATCAAGTAACCCAATTAAAAAATGGGGTGCAGAGCTAAACAGAGAATTCTCAGTAGAGGAACTTTTGTGTGGCAGAGAAACACTTAAAGAAATGCTCAACATCCTTAGTCATCTGGGAAATGCTTGTAATTATTTTTGTATCTATCTGAAACTGATATTCATCATCTCAGTTTCTTACTAATGTGAATAAATATCGCAAATCAATACATTTTGGGCATCTGATGTAGAAAATTTCTCACAGCACCTGTAGATTTGTTTCCAAAGTTTTTCTCAATCTTGTCAAGTTAACAGTTAACATAAATCATCACACATTTAGTTAATAAATGCTTATTATTCACGTAAGTCAATTTTTGGTTTAGTCAGAAAATATATAAAATAATGAGATAAGTCAAAAATGCAACTTTTCTAATTAAAAACTCTATATGCACATTTAATTCATATTTGCTAAATCCCTCTAATATATATATATATATATATATATATATTACACAAAAAATGCACATGACAATTCTTTTCACTGTTTTGAATTTGCATATAGATCTTGTCTTCTGTCCTCATTGATGTTCCTGTTAGATAGCCTCTGATTTCTGCAATGTTGGTAGACTTTCGCCTTCTCCAATACACTCCAACCACACTGAGTGCCAGATGCAAAAGTAACTGTTTTTGTTGTTGTTGTTGTTGTTTTCACCAGATCTAATTGTCTCAGAGATTAATCTGGTAGATATGCTCACTCTTTTAATTCTTTCTGAACTCTGGCTGGCTTGTTCAACTCAGATGGTGTGGCTGAAAACTCCTCTCCAAGCTGACCAATTCAATTTGGCTTCTCTTGGCTTCCTCACTGAATTGCCCTTCTTGGCTTCAAACTAACTCTGGAAACTTGTTCTAATATTCGGGTTCTTTCGTATTCTCTGGCTTCAACTTCCTCTGCAGCCACTCATGAATGAACTCAACTCCACTGCGCTGCACTCATTCAACTGAACCACACTGAAGTCAACCTCACTTAGCTGAACTGAGCTGATATGAACTGCCCAGAATTGAACTGCCATTGCTCTGCCTCTCAACTAACTCCCCACTGACTACTAACTCACTGACCTCAACTCAACTCCATGCCTCTGCCTGTGTTCTCTTAAGCAAACTCTCTTTCTTGTTCTGTTCTCCTGAGAGTTGAATGTGTCCTATTTTGTTAAATCTTCCTTTGAGTCATAACTTTGTCGGCCCTTCAATTAGAAATCACTTTCAAACATAGGTGCTTCCTTCTACAAACTAACTTTATCTTCATTGTTTGGGATTAAAGGTGTCTGTAATCCAGCTGGAGTAATTAAAGGTGTGTGATGTGTTTGTATTGCAGCTAGATCAGGATCACACAGATCTAGAAGGTCTTTGGATGTGATCAGAGCAGCCATGTTGCTGGATTAAAATTCCTCTACAAAGTCTAATAGGTAGGTGTAGATTGATATAATTTAAATAACCTGATTTATATTTTTTAAAATAATTACTGTGCTAGCCTTTAGCATTTAAATTAAGGAATATTATAACCTGTGCCCAGACCATTTACACACGTGTTCCTTTAAATAGGCTCATTTCTATGAGTTCATGTCTCTGAATAAGAACATAACAAATACCTATTAAAATCAATGTCTGTGAGGAAACAGTATTAATTATAGAATAAGTAAAAGCATAATGATTTGAAGTATATATGTAAGTATATTTCTATGGTATACATATACCAACAATAACTTAAAAAACATTTAAACATTAGATAAACTATGATTTTTCACATAGAGCACTCACTTCTGACATTATTTATAATTGCTCGATAAGGTGATAGTAATTAGCATGTTGACTACCACAGAGGTTCACTTATTTATTTATTTATTTATTTATTTATTATTTTGTTTAATTACATCTTATTTTTGACCTAACTTTCTTCCTTACCTCTATTTTCTGCATCCAAAAAGATCTTTCTTCTGGGTAGCCCTTAGGAACAGTAAGCAAGGAAACAATAGGGTAATCATGGAAATAGTTTGACAACATTAAAATCTAGTACGTAGATAGTAAGGCATGAAACAAGATAGTTTTAATACCCACGGAGATGTAATAAAAGCTTAATACAGGAAAACATCAAGGAAATGATTTTTAAGGTTTGCATTCTACAGAAACTGGAATGAAATGAAAAGAGGAAAGAGATGAGCTACAGTGTAGTTACTGTGAGTGCGGGCCCTGAGGAATTATCAGGAATAGATGAAGAACTTTAATTATGATTCAAGAATTTATGATAGGTCATTAGTACCTCTGAAGAAGAAAGATAGTAAATTAAAATATCTGTAAGTGTGTGTTACTGCTTGTCTGTATGTGTTCCATATTCATACGGGTGTCCACAGACAACAGAAGATGGTGCCAAAGTCCCTAACCTTACAGGTTATTGTGAGCCATCAACATGGGTGCTGGGAACTGAATTCAGGTCTCTGGAAGTACAGCAAGAACTCTTACCCACTGACTCATCTCTCCAGCTTAACATGCATTTTATGCAACATTGTCTTTCTGTAGATTGACTGAGAGATAGAAATGTCTATGTAGATTGCATATATAGATTTCTATCAACTATTCTGCATTCCACATGAGACTTTTAGAATAAAATGGAAGTCTGAAGCTGGGATACTTCTCCTTGCAACTAATTTTAAATACAAAGAATAGTTCCTTGCTAAATAAGACTGTAGAAATTTTGAAAATAGTGACATAAAAATATTGAAATATTTAGATTTTCTACATTTTTTTGATTTCTTTTTTTTCTCAAATTTTTTATTTAACTTTTATTAATTACACTTTATTCCTTTTGTATCTCTGCATTGCCCACGAGGCACGCTGGGGTTGGCTACCCAGAGGCTATTTTAAGCTGTGGGCTGGCTTTCCCCAGGGTCAGAAGATTGTTCGAGGTTCCTGAATAAACTGCATTGATAAGAACAAAAAAAAAAAAAGAAAAGAAAAAAAAGATCAGAAAGAAGGAGAGGAGGACCTCCCCTATCAGTGGATTTTCTACATTTTTAATAAGAATTTTTTAAAATAAACACTTCCTTAATTAATAACTCAAGGGACATAATAATTTCTGCTATAAATTCAGATATTTTAGCTGTGAAATAAAATATGCAAATTCAGAGAGAACTTTCAGGCTTGTCAATACATTCTCTAATAAGTTCACATTATTAAACTGTGTTGTCTATCTAATATTAATCTTGGTTGTCAACTAGGATGGACCTGGAATCAACTAAGAGAATTAACTTTGGGCATGTGTGCGAAGGCATTCACAAAGAACTAGCTGAGACTAGCCCCTTCAGCAGAGTGACCAGGAGCATGTTTGTGGTAGATCACATACAATGAGGTTTGAGGGAAAGCAATAGTGCTTGTTGTATGTTAGCCTATCTCTTTGTGCTGGCTAGTTTTTTATCAACATGATACGAGCTAGAATCAATGGAAAGAAATGAGCCACAACTGAGAAAATGCTTCTGTGGTGGTTTGAATAAAAATAGCCACCATAGGCTCATAGGGAGTGGTACTATCAGGGGATATGACATCCTTGAAGGAAGTATGTCACAAGAGTGGCCTTTGAGATTTCAGAAGTTCAAGCCAGACTTAGTGGCTCATAGTCTTTTCCTGCTGCCTGTGGATGCAGATGTAGAAGCCTTAGCTACCTCTCCAGAGCCATCTCTGCCTACCTGCTGCTGTACTTCTGGCCATGATGATAATGTACTAAACCTCGGAACTGTAAGACATCCATAATTAATTGTTTTGCTTTATAAGAGTAGTTATGGTCATTGTATCTATTCACAGAGTAAAACCCGAACTAAAGAGTCTCTATAAGATTGGACTCTAGGCAAACCTGTAGTAGTTCTCAACCTTCTTGTAGAGGAATTTTAATCCAGCAATATGGCTGCTCTGATCACATCCAAAGACCTTCTAGGTCTATGTGATGTGGCTAGCATGCAGACACACCCTTAATACACACCTTCAATCCCAAACTATGAAAGTAAAGTTAGTTTGTAGAAGAAAGAGCCATGTTTGAAAGTAATATCTAATTGAGGGGCAAAGTGATGAATCAGAGGATGATTTGACAGAATGAGTCAGAGATAGAATAAGCCTAACTCTTACAAGAACAGAGAGGAAAGAGAGGTGACTTAAGAGAACAGCTCAGGAGGGAAAACAGGCAGTTTTACTGGAACAGTATTACAGAGACAAGTGAGAGAGAGAACAAGCTAGACACAGGTGAAAACAGAACAAAACAGAGAATGACGAGGAGGCAGAAGATTAGAACACATTGCTAAAGTTAGTTTGAGGTCAAGGAGAACAATTGAGTCAGAAAGTGAGAGAAGCCAGTTTGAATCAGTGAGCTTGGAGAGGCATTTGAACCAAAACAACTGATTTGAATCAGCCAGAAAGAGCTAGAAGCTGGTAAGTTTACTCAACAGTAAGTCCCTGAAGCTGAAAACATTCTAGGCCTAGATTAAATTGTACAGGGACTAGCAGCTTCCAGGACTAGTACTCAGTTAACAGTCACAGGCAGTCAGGGAAATAAAAAAAAAATATTACAACAGCTGGACTACTATGCTTCCTAATGCTGCAACCCTTCAGCACAGTTCTTCATAATATGGTGACTCCTAAGCATATAATTATTTTGTTACTACCTTATAACTGTAGTTTTGCTACTGGTATAAATAGTACATAACTATTTATGTACTATTGATATCTAGTATATTACCCACACGGTGACTTGACTCACAGTTTGAGAACCACTGCTGTAAGGTATTTCTTAATTGGTAATTTACTAGGGGGTACCCAGGCCATTGTGGGTGAAGCCACCTCTGAGCAAGATGGTCCTGGATTCTATTTAAAAAGGAGCCTAAGCAAGCCATGGGGAACAAGCCAGTAAGCAGCATCCCACCATGGCCTCTGAATCAGTCCCTTCCCTGTTTGAGTTCCTTTCCTGATTTTCTTAGATGATGAGCAGTGATGTTGTAGTGCATACCAAATAACCCTTTCCTCCCCAAGTTTCTTTTGGTAGTGGTGTTTCATCATAGCAACAATAACCCTAACTAAGACATTCTGCTTCTTTTTGGGATATATGGCCCATTGTTGAGTCTACTGCCCCTGCTCTTCCCTGATATAAGAAACCTGTTCATTTGACATTCTAATGTGGATTTATATCAGCAGCCCTCCACAAGTCCTTCAGGCATTCAACACCAGATTAGGACTATTAAGACATAAAGACTCATGAACTAACCAGCTACTGGGTTCTCAGTCTTTCTAGAGTGCAGATAATCATTTTTGAACTGCAAAATCCTTATTAGGCAATCCTCCATTATACTATATATTTATTCTCTTAATTCTGTTCCTTTAGAGAACCCTGACTAATGCACTATAGTGAAAATCAATCTTAGATCAATCCATATGAAGATCAGTGTTAATTCTGAAGCTCAAAATGAAGTGGGTCATGACAAAATGGATAACAAATAAATGTGGATATTTTTATTTTCTCCCCTAAAGACACACTCTGACAGCTGAAATCTTTTGGTCTATATGTTTGGTCAATAATGATGTAATCAGAATGGCTAGGAAGAATTGATTCCTTACCAATGCATTAGCTCATTCATGCTTACAGTGAATTTCAGTGACTTTAAAGAATATTATCTTCGCTTGGTATTGATATCATCATTGGTCACTCAGAAGTAGCTCGGCTCATTATGCAAGTCTGAACAGACAAATCAGTGACCTGTGATCTCCCACAACTCAAGGTTGCAGTGATCCACGTTCATACCATTGTACTCTCTATTTTTGTCATTGGGCTGACTACCATCACTGCAGATTTAAATTTCAATCATTATTTTACCTTCATTCAATACTGACAAATGTGGATTAAATACATTTCTTAAAATTTTCATGAATAAAATAATATTTGAGTTACATATCTTTTTGGCAAAATACTGGGTAAAAGTGTTATAGAATAAGCAGGTAGAAAACAATGAATATCACCCTATGGTGATTCTCTCTCTCTCTCTCTCTCTCTCTCTCTCTCTCTCTGTGTGTGTGTGTGTGGGGGTGTAATTCCAGATTAATAGTGACAAGGACAGGCATTGATATGGGAAGTCAGATAGAAAGTAAACATTCTGTAAGCTACAATATGTGAGTTCTAGTATATTATGTATGAATATATGAGTTCTAGACTAGTTCTAGTTCAGTATGTGATAAGTGAAAATTGTATGGCTTTGACATAAACTATAATCACCCTTAATCATCCTTTCAGATTGGTACCCAAAAGATACCCCTAAAACACAAGTCTAATGTCATGTCCATGTTAGTGGCCTAATACCATCATCATGAATACTAATTTCAATAGCTTGTTATGAAGATCTTCAGGATTTGGAGTGAAGATATAATTTATGGCCAATGCTTTCTCCATTTTCCAAGGACCATATATCAATGCAAGGAAATGAAGAGTTGCTGTGAGCCTGTTCATTCTACCGCATTGTGTTGTGTTACTGGACATTTCTTTCTCACCCAGTGAATTTCATCTTGCTTAACTATCAAACTATCCTGATGACAGCAGAATCTGTCACTTGAGCCCATCAGCCCTAATATTCTATCATGAAATACATATTTTATTCTATATGAATGCTGATACACACAATTAATTCTTGGAATACTTAAATTATTAAAATTCCAGCGTTTGTTCCCCAGAGCTTATATAACATGCCCTGGTTTCTGCCACACAACAAGACCTTATTTACAGCTTTCACTTACATGGAAACAAATAAAGCTACTGAATATCTATTTTCTCATTTAAGTAAGGTGGTAAAACCGTTAACCTGAGATTCAGTTAGTCTATTTTCTCTGTGGTAAAAGATGAAGCATAGGATGATGTCAGTGGAAGAAGATAAAAAAGAAAGGTGGCATAGAGAGTGATGAGAAACTAAGCAGCTGTAGCTGAGACAATAACATTATTTTTATTACATGTTCTAAATTTATGACTTGGAAATTATCAAAAAAGTGAGCCACCTCAGTACACACACAAATACATATTATATAAATATATAATACATACTTAGGCACATATACACTCAACTGTATACACATTTTATAACAGTACTTCACAATCAATTATATTGTATAAAACTCTTATTTATGTTCAAAATTTACTTCAGCTGGAGCCATTTACTAGAGAAAATAAACTTTTAAATAAGGGGTATGTGGGGAAGAGGCAGGCAATAATATTCTCATAGTTGTTATTCAGTGGCTGAGCCAGCTGATGCTTAGCTATTTAGCAAAGAACAACTCTTGAAGAGGGTTGTGAATTAGTCTGGCTGTAACTCAACAATTTTGGGTAGAAAACCACATTTAGCCAAGAGGAAGGAAAGGCCTGAGCACTGTTAAAGATTTAATGAAGCAGATGGCCCATTGTTGTGCAATGGAGCCACTGCAATCACGTCTGTTTTTAACCCATTTTAAAGACTTGCATATTTTGATGTTTCAAAAAGTAGATATACACCATAGAGAATGTATCCAGCAATAGTATTTTTGTCCTCAGTGGCTGAATGGTACTTTTTAACTAAATACTTTTTTTTTAAATGGCATCATAAAATATTCTGTATTAAAATAATCAGATTTAAATTTCCATCATGGACAAACTTCTTGATGAAAATGGAAAAAAAAAGCAAATTGGGAAAATACAATTAATCAGTGGTCAGTAATTTTCATGTTGATAAAACCAAAATAACCACAATCTATGATATACTTAATAACCAAGAACAGGCAAGGGTATTCAGCAATGCTTTCATTCATTTCATAGCTCAACAGTCCTATGAAAACAGCAAATGTAGTGTAGGCAAGAGGAAATTATATTGGCAGGGAGGGAATGTATTCTTCCATTTGGATAAGAAGGTCAGGACATATGTTTGCAACAATTAGGAAATATATTCAAAGGTTACACTTGAGCTGGGGTATTCTGTTGCTAGGCTTTCTTTGAACCTATCTATACATCTTATTAGCATGAGAGAAAGGCAAGCCATTTGTTGATGAACTTCTCAAGAATGCTATAAGGAAAGTTTGAGAAAACATGAGAACCAAGGAACTCATTACACCAGCGAAATTCTAGGCTTTCAAGTCATTAAATTAAAAATCAACTCACTTATACTTAAGTTGTGTATAATTGCTTTTAAAAATATATCAACTCACTAATTCATTCATCCACACCAATTCTATACACATGGATCCATCTTTTCCCCCATTTTCAGTATTTTCTAGAAATGCTCTTCTTTGCTCATTATCAGTCCTGTCTCTTGTTCTGTTCTTTACTCTGACCTGTCCTGATTTTGTTTTTCTTATTCACTCTATTTACTCAATTGCTAGCAACAAATATCTCCTTTGAAGTGCCGTACTGGTTCAGAGTTAAGCATTTCTTTATCTCTCCAGATTTTTATTATAAAATAATGATTCTCTATGAAATGAAGCAAGGACAGAACTTTGTAGCAAGTAAGTGGAGTCATTCCTGTGATGAAGGTGAGCATCTGAATTTTTAACATTTGAAAGCAGTTTTGTGGGACAAATGGTGCTGATTTTAAAAACAGTGTCCATGTGGGTTCCATAGTAATGGGAACAGGGTCTGTCTCTGACATGAACTGATTGGTCTGCTCTTTGATCACCTCCCCCTGAGGGGGGAGCAGCCTTATCAGGCCACAGAGAAAGACAATGCAGCCAGTCCTGATGAGACCTGATAGGCTAGGATCAGAAGGAAGGAGAGGAAGACTTCCCCATCAGTGGACTTGGGGAGGGGCATATGTGGAGAAGGGGAAAGGAGGGTGGGATTGGGAGGGGAGGAGGAAGGTAGCTTCAGAGGAGGTACAAAGTGAATAAAGTATAATTAATAAATATTAAAATAAAAAAATATTAAAAATAAATATAAAACACAATAGATATAAGATAACAGCAGTATAGCTGTGGCCAGGCATTGTGGGGCAGGGTTATGGTTCATGCGCAAAGAGTGTATTGTATGGAGCTGTGAAAGTGAAACTTTAGTTACAGTGGAGAACCCAGAATACTGGAAATACCAGGACCATGAGACAACCACCACAAAAGGCTGCACATGTGGAATGGAGCTGTTTAAGCCAAAAAAGGAAACTGATGAAGGGAGTGTGGTTTCCCAATTTCTTTAAGGTACAGACAATATGGCAAGTGCCCAGATTCCAGATGTTGGAGCTTCCAGATTTCTTTTAATGCCTGCTAGATATTGATTTTGCTTTGGTGTGGTTGTTAATTTGCTATGTTCTTATGTTACCATTAAGGAATAAGAATGCTTACTGTTTCATTATTTGTTGAATGTATGTAATTCAGTTTTTGTTCTATAGGAATTCACAGTTAGCAGACTTTGGCCTTGAAAAGTTTTGGAATTTTTCAAGATAATGAGGATTTTAATACTGTACTTTTTTAAATATTAAGTCAAAAATGGGACTTTGCTACAAGAGGAGTTATTATTTTTTATTTTTTTATTATTACATTTTATCCACTTTGTATCTCAGTTGTAGCCCCCTCCCTCTTCCCTTCCCAATCTTACCCTCTCTCCCTCATCTCTTCCCATGCCCCTCCCCAAGTCCGATGATAGGGAAGGTCCTCTTCCCTTTCCCTCTGAACTTAGCCTATCAGGTTTCATCAGGACTGGTTGCACTGTCTTCCTCTGTGTCCTGGTATCAAAGTGTCAGCTACTGAGTTCATGTCAGAGACAGTCAAGAGGAGTTATCCTTTAAAGTAATGTCTTTGTGTGTCAAGTTGATGAGGGTAATAGTTGTGGTAGTGAATTTTAATTCAACTTGACAAAATTTAGAACCATCTTGGAAGAGAATCATAATGAGGGATTATGTAGATCATATTGAACTTTGGAGTGTGTGAGGGATTATCTAATCTTTCTTAATGTAGGGAGATTCTACCTGAAGACAAATGACATCATTCTCAAACTTGAGGCCCTACAGATGCCTCATTTGTACTCAAGCAAGTCATAGACTCAAATCAACTAGAACATATGCTTATTAGAATGAGACTACCAAGAGCATCAGTTTGTGAGTTGAGAGATTTGAGGACTAAACATGTATTCATTTTGTTTCTCTCTACTCTTGACTGTAGATTTTATATGACTAGTTTTAATTCCCTCTGCCATGACTTTCTTGCAATGATAGACTATAACCTTGAATTGTAAATTAAAATAAACTACTCCCAGATTTATTTTTGTCAAAGTATTTAATGACAGCAACAGAAATGAAACTATAGAACTATGTACCTACTGCCAATTGTGTTTCTCTTGAGAACTCTAATTCAGTCAATATTGTCACATATATCATATGTCAGTGTAACTTATATAGAAAATCTTTTTGAGTTTATTGATTGTTCATTCTTAATACTTTCTGTGGAAACTTTTTACTTGTATACATAATCAGCCTTATTCCCTAGTTCTCTTCCCACACATTTCATTGATTCATATCTATTAATAATTTTGTATATGTGGCAGATTTTTAAAAGTTTGATTCTCAATCCTGTGCTTTCTAGATTGATAACATGCTAAGAATTTTAACTTTACTACATAATCCAAGTGCTAAATTATGGAGAGTATTTCACAGTCTGTCACATTGGCTTTGGTTTTTCTTCCTTGTTTTTACTTGTTGTTTATACCAATCATATTCCAAACTCAAATTTATCTGAAGTTATGACTTGAGCCTATTTCTTGAGTCTGAGTTGACAACATGAAACCATTCTGTCAAGCACTGTTGTCTCCCAAATTCCTGCTCTTGAGAGTATCACTTAAATAAGAATATATTCTGATTGATTTGAGTCTATGATGTTTTCAGCTACAAATGAGCCATTTTTGTGACAACCACCCCTGTTCCAAGCACAGGGAGCATCGTGGGTTGAGGTAGCAAGATAATGTAAATGCTAGTGTTTGGGGAACATAAAGGAAAACAGTGTTTTCTGAAAACAAACCAAAAGCAACCTGCTTGACTCCACAAGTTCTGCACAGAATCAAGCCAGTACATGTGGCAGGGACAGGGGCTTATGATCCTCATGCCTACCTAAAGTTGAGTGTTATAGACAGCTGATTGTTTCTGGTGGAAAAAGTCAGTTTCTTTTAAGATTATACCTTCTGCGAGATTGTTCATGCTCCAGTGGATGATCCCACACCAATTAACCCATGAGCATCATAACTAGACTTGATTGTTTATTAAAAACAACAAAAAGATGGTGTGAGAAATGAGATGGTGGTGGATTTGGGAGAACCTCAGAGAAGAGGCAAGTGATTACGATCACAATACATTGAATGAAATTTTCAAAGAATTTAAAAATATGCTTTTAGTGGTTTATTCTAGTTTTGATCAACACTTGAGTCATTTATAGTGGGATATTTTGAATCATGTCATGAGTGTTCTGAATCTTATGTCTTCCTAATGCTGATTCATGGGAAAGTCATATACATAAGGAAACAAACCTGTTGTCAAGTATATGCTTTTGCTTTAATGATTCCAAATCTTTCATGCTCTTAACAGTTTCTTTTGGCCATCAGCGAGTGATAACTTCAGCAAAGTCCACTATGCCACTTTCTTTCATGGTTTTCCTTTGGTGTTTCACGTAATGCTTAAGAACTCATTGCCTCGTCCTAAAATCATTCTGATAATCTCTCATTTTGACATGGAGTCTGCTGGTTTGTGTTGGTAGTTATTTCACAGTAAAGCAGATGTTTAGATGGATTTGTTTCTATACCCCCTGCTCTGTATTTATTCTTAGTTATACAATGTCTTGATTGCCATAATTTTAAAATAAATATTTTCTATCTAGAAATTCAAAAAAAAATATGCTTTTAGGAACTTTTCCATAAAGACTGTATCTCTGAGAGACACAGCGTTGATTCTGTTTTTTTCACTGCCACATTTCCCATATATATTCAGTATGATACCTAATACACAGGAAGTGCTTGATAAATATTTGATGAGCAAGTGAGTGGCTGACTATATCCTATACAAATAATATCCAAAGATGGGAAAGAGAAAAAGCAAAGGGGACTGATGTTTTGTGGATTCATGTTCAAATACAGATGTTTTTCTTTTAATAACATCTGTAACATCATCCATCATTAAAATATCTGGTCCCTTAACCATATGGTAATAAATGAATTATAACATGAAACCAACATGGTGGTTGTCACAAAAATGGCTCATTTGTAGCTGAAAACTTCATAGACTCAAATCAATCAGAATATATTCTTATTTAAGTGATACTCTCAAGAGCAGGAATTTGGGAGACAACAGTGCTTGACAGAATGGTTTCATGTTGGTTTTCCATTGGGAAAACTCATTAAATATTTTCTTGGATGGATTGAATGTGTAAATTTCTGAATCTTGGTAACACGTGTACACACAAGGAAACATGTTTAATTTATTCATTTGTTTACATGTATACATACCATGCAGTAACATATTAATTTAAAATATTGGTTTTCTTTTTGCATAATATATGCAGTAAATTTTGACTACTTAGAACCCTTTTCAATATTAATTTAAAGATATCTAATTAATGTTTTATCTCCTTATTTTGATAGGAATGAGTCATATATGATGTAAGAGACTATAACTCAAACCTCTAGTTCCTATAGTACTGAAGCTAGAAGAATGATATTTTCTTTTTTTTTTCTTAAAATTGTCTTTACAGTTATTTATTTCCATAGTCTAATAACTTACATTATAGGATAAAATAGACTTTTGAAACGATTTCTTCTTTCTCTACCTCTGAATATCAAAACCTTTCACATTTGAGAGCATATCCCCAAAGACCACTGCCAGTGATACACTTCTTCCATCAAGGCCACACCTCCTGATCCCTGCCAAGTACTTCCACTGAAAGGTGACCAAACATTTGAATTTATGAGCCCCATATGGGGTCCCTTCTTATAAAAAAAAAAACAAACAAACAAACACAGCATCTATTAGGAAAAAATAATTTAGGGTATCTAAAAAGATAAGGGCAGTCATTGTGTGCAGTGTTCACAGACTAAATTAATAAAAATCAGTAGTCTGAGTTTTCAGAACACGATCTATGTATAATTTAGATTTACACAGGCAGAGTCTCTCTCTGCCTATTGCCTATGGATGCAGAGCTCTCGGGTACTCTCCAGCACCATGCCTACCTGCAGGTGACCATGCTCCTGTCATGAGGTGGATGTTTTAAACCTCTGAACTGTATATCTGTTTCATTTAAAAATTTTTATAAAGGGTTTTGTGGTCATGGTGTGTCTTCCTAGCAATAGAACACAGACTGAAACAACTATGGTGTTTCTTTTAGTCACTTATAAGGAATTTCAGGTTGATTTCAAAGCAAAACATGGTATAAGTATACATACAAACACAAACACACACACACACACACACTCACACACACACACACAATGCTTATCAGTGCTTTTCTTTTCCAGTATGCTCATGCTTAGAATTATATGACAGTTTTCATGTGAATAATACTCTCAGATATGTTTTCTCACCATTTCTCATGTAGTAGCATCAATAAACAGTTTACTTGGAAAGGTCCTTTTATCCAAAGGACTCTTGTTATCCCAGCATTAATTACATCTAAAAGTCCCCCAAGGTTAGGTTGCTTTATGTCGCCTGTCTGATAAAAGATCTTATCAGCAATGGTGCTAAAGAATAACATACTTGTAACCACACACTTTGAAGTGGAAATTTTTTTGTTTTCTTTTTCTGTTGCTTTTTTTTTTTCTTTTCTACTGAAAGGGAATTTCATTTAGTCTAGTCTGCCTTAAAATTTGCAATACACCCGAAGGTAGCCTTGAGCTGGTGATATTCTTGTCTGCCTCAGCCGCCAGAAAGGACAGTATTACCAGCGTGCACTACTAAAGCTCGGTTTATAAACAGAGGCTTAGTACAAGTCTCAACAAATTTAGGGCTTGGAAGAAATTTTTATTCTTATTTTTTTGTCTATTTTTTCCTATCTGTATCTTTACCACCCCTTCTTTGTGTTAAAATAGCGTAGCTGTTCTTTAGCTTTAAAATAAAAATCTCATAGTATAAAAAAAAAAAAAGAAATGATTTAAATCCTCGTTTGAACCCTTTTTAGTGAATCATGTTATAGTTTGATCCCATGTGTTTGAGGGGGAGGGTCTCCTGCCCATGCACTATGGTAAGATGATGAGCGGGCGGGGCCTTTAGGAAGTACAGACTAGTGGAAGGAAGTCAGATCATTTGAGGGTTCTTGAAAGGACTGTATAAATGCTGATCATTTCCTGTTTCACTCTTTGCCCTTCAGCCCTATGTCATGACCATGGCTTATGAGGTGTCTCCACTTTGATCTTCCTGTAAAACATTCTGTCTTTTCATGGGCTGGCACAGTCCTCTCAAAAGGGGAGCAGCAAAAGTCATAAAGCCAGCACAGCTGCTTGACAAAGATCCAGCAAAGTGATGTTGTTGCTGTGGTGTATTTTCCCACTTTTTTGGCCTTGATCTCTATGTGTCCCATGCTTGGGGGTCTTTTATTTATTTATACATCTTGGGGATAGTGGGTTGATGAAAATTTTCTTATGAATCATTTATGCCTTCTCCCAGGAGTACTGCTTCTAAACTTTCCCAGGAATGTCCTGCCCATATTACCCCTCCCTTTTTTAAGGATATCTCCCTTCTGGCCCTACTTGAAGGTCTTTCTTATGCCCTGGAGGCTATTACTCAAGTAATTATGCCTGAGACCTCTTTATGAGGCTCCGACTCAGAGATACTCTTGGCACATCTGCCCCTGCACTTACTGAGGAACAACATAATCAAAACAAAGTAAACTTGAAAAGGTAAACAACTTTCGGCAGGCTAGAGAAGCTGGCAGCATATCAAATTAAAAACCTCTTTCTACTATAGTCGGACAAAGAATGCTGTGGGTAAATGATAAAAGAATAAAATATTAAGACCTCTCTTTCTTAGAAAAAGTTAACTCAGACAGGGCCACTATAGTTTCCTGTAACACAGGAATTTAAAAAATACCAAGATTAGATATATAAATAAATTCTA
>REGO01000189.1:2709309-2727210 GCA_010120015.1 Rhombomys opimus
ATCGTGGAGAGCAGAGGAACAACTTTAGGTATGAATGCTCACCTCCTCCCTAGCTTAAAGCAGGAGCTTTCTCTGTTTTTGTGCTAACAATGGCCAACTACATGGTGCACAAACTTCCAGGCCCTGCCTCTGCCTTCCATTTTGTTGGAGCACTGGGATTTTAGATATGTTTCAAACTGTCTGGCTTCATGTGTATTATGGGGCTCTCAATACTGGTTCTCCTAAGCATAGTGCAAGCACCTTTTCCCCACTGAGCTGTCTCTGTAGCCCCTTGACTACATTTCATAGCAATAAAAGAGTCATAGCTCATATTGAGTGGGGATGTGTCTTGGTTAAAATAACACATAGAAAGTGGTTTATATGTATCGAATATTCACATGGGTAGTTTATGTTGGTTTCTCCAGATAGAGTAAAATCCACATGAACAAGGAAAAGATGCTTTTGGTTCTCTGCTTTCCTTTCACACCAATACTCTCTAATAATGTGCTTTCAATTTTGACTAGTTCTGTAAATATCAGATTCTTTTTGTTATTTTGCCTAAAACTTTCATGCTTTTGATCCATTACCAACTCAGTCTATTTGCTGTTTATGTCCATCATCAAGCTGCTGCTTCTTCATAAGCTCTTCTCTTTTCTTAGACCACACTTTCATCTTTTCATAATCTTTTGAATATCACGATAGCCTCCTGGGCAATATCATTTAAGTAATTTGCTTCCTTAGTTTTAGAACAAGTGTTCCCTTCCTTTGTGCTAAATTCCTTTACCATTGATGTCTGGATCTATGCCATCTCAGAAGTCCACCCTTCTTCTGTCACATTAAGAAAGTACTTTACAGTTTGTGCTTAACTCCTAAATACTCTCCGATCCTTTTTTTTTTCTTCTTCTTTCTTTCTTTCTCTCTTACAGAATATTCTGGTAAAAATGTCACCTGTGCTCATTGCCTCTATTTCTCTCATTATCGATCAACTTTCACCTCTCCATCCAAACTATTGAAGTTACTTTTGCTAAAACCCAAGGCCACTTTTGTGTTGTTAAATTCAACAATGCTAATTTCATTTGACATCTCTGGTGCATTTTCCTTGCTTCAGTTTCTGAAATTTTATGGCATCGAACAGCCCAGAATTTTTGCCGTACTGACATTTCGTAGTCTCTTTTCTAATTTCTTCTTGCAAACTTTGAAATTAGGCAAATTCCTGTACTATTCCTACTTATACCATCATATCTATATATGTCCTTGAAAGGTTCTTTGGTTATATTAAATCTATAATATTAGCATTTGATTATATTAATATATGCTAATAAAATTAGCATATGTTCATTGATTTAAAGTATAGTAATGTGGAGAACACCAGAAGAAATTATTTTTATTGTTTTTCTATTATGCAATTCTTACATTTTATTTAAAATAATAATCTTGCTGTTTTCTTCAGATGAAAAATCAAACAAAAAAAAACCAAAAAAACCCCAGGCAGCAGATAAATTTAAGCCACACAGTTATTGTTTTTGGAGAGTGGAGCTGGCTTTAAATCAGTGGTTTTCAACCTTCCTAATGTTGCACCCCTTTAATACAGTTTCTCATGTTGTGATGACCTTCAACCTTAAATTCATTTTCATTGCTACTTCATAACGGTAATTTTGCTGCTGTTGTGAAATGTAATGTAAATATCTGCTGTGCAGAATATCTGATACATAAACAAATCCTGTGAAAGGGCCCATTCAACCCTTAAAGGGGTTGCAAGCCACAGGGTGAGAACTACTGCTTTAAATGGGGCTGACCACTGCACCTCTGGTGGAATTTTGTCTGCCTTTTAGCTACTTTGCATTTGTGTGCCCAACAGAATCAGATCACCAAATATACCTTTCCTTTTATTTTTGATGCCTCATCTCTGCATATGATTTTTTCTAGAGATATTGATCAATATTCCTAATGAAAAAAATCAAATCAGAAATATGTAAAATGATTTTAACTTTGAATAAGAGAAGGTTTTGATTTACTTTGGTCTTGGACAGGAGGAAAGTGATATTTTTAAGGGATTAATTTATTTTAAAGTGTGTGTGTATGTGTGTGTGCACATGAGTGAAAGTGCCTGTGAAGGCCAAAGGGATTAGATTGTCTCGGAGCTAGGGCTAATAGGACCTGAACTTGCATTCCTGCATGAGCAGGTGTGTTTTTAACTCCTCAGCCATCTTTCTAGCCCTGGAAAGTAACTTTTATTAGACACATGAATCCAGTTTTTCATTTATGTCCAAGAGGCTTTTGAATTGGTAATTAAGAACATTTGATTAACATTTTCATGGGATTCTTTCGCTCTTAGCTGTTTCACCTGAAAAACTCAAGAAGCTATCATGCTAAGCTTTATTTTGAATACGGCTCCTAGGATGACAATTTTGACAGACCTCCATGAAGAGGAAAACTAGAATAATGGAAAAAGCATCCGTCATACCTGGAAGAATAGTAGTAAAAGAGAAAATCTTTTGGACAAATAGATAATCCACAAATATATAAGTCAAAAGTTATGCTCATGCTGAAAGTCTTGCTGCATTCCCAGCACGTGGCACACAACACAGCTGTGTGAGACACTTTGTTCTCTTCTTTGCCCATATCTCCAGGTATGGATGGCTTTAGTCATTTTTGTGTGCCAAAAATGCTGGAACTTCTATTGACCCACTCTTGTTCTCCTTCTACCCACTTACTAGCACCTCTCTGAAACTATGACCTTCTTCATTGTGGTGTTTTTATTCTAAGTGAACCCTTAAATAGTCTTATCCATATTAACATTTTGCTGAGCACATGTAACACTTATCACTTGCACCACAAAATTTGTGTCATAATCCCTTTGCCATACATTAGTGTCAGTGATGTTCTTAAGACAGATATGTGTCAGGAGGAGTTATACATGATTAAAGGCAAAATGAATGATGTGAGCTTTGTTACAAGTCTCCTGTAATATTCTGAAAGGTAAGACCTTAAAGAAAATTATATCATAATACTACTACATCAAGACAAGCAAAAAACTTTATATTGAAATGTTTATCATTATTTGCATAATAGTTTCAAAATCAAGAGCTTTAACAATAGTTCACTAAATTTTTACTATATCAGTATCTGTAATTCTCCCTTTAAAGCATTTGCTTTTGGATATTTGGCCTTAATATGAATATTTAGGGAAAGTTATTTGTACTATTTTTAAGCATTTTTACTTTTAGCACATTTGCCCAGCAATATTAAAATGTCTAGTGAAAATCTGAAGTTTCATACAGCAAAGGGATGTTAAGGAAAACAGTTTAAATTGTTTTTTTTTTTTTCAGGCACTGTTGGTTTAATTTTCTATTAATTTATAGAAGGGTATTCTGGGTTTCATTGCAATTAATAAAGCATTACCACTGATAGTAGTTTTATTCTTCACCCTCTACCAAAAGTTTCCCAATATTATTTGCTGTAAGAAGGCACTTTTTACTAATATATTGACTATTCTAAAATAGCCATGTCATTGGCTGCATCTATGATTCTTTATGACTATTAGACTCAAATGCCCTTCACATTTTAACATTTTAACTAATTCAGTTGCTGATTCCTAATCACAGTTTTGAAGATATTTCAGTGCACTACCTTTAGCCCATGAATTGATTCACTAAAGCTACAATGTCCACCTAGCCCAGCCAGTCAAGGACTGGATATTATTGTAATGGGATACTAGTGATTATATTTTCTTCCTCTCAGTGAGATTGGGAAAGTGATTTTTAGTAACATATTGGATTATGCCAGATCAAGAAAAAAGAATGAGAGTATTTGACAAGATCAAGGGAAAAAATGTTCCTCATGGCAGCAACTTTCTAAGGCATGCTTGAGACTTTCTTCTGGTACTCCAGTGTGCAGATGGTCTGGGAAAGGCAAGGTAATCAGGTGACCGAGTCTGTGTTTCTACATATACCTGGTGTAAATTATTACTCAGAGTGCATAGGCAATAAAAAATTCTGTTATTCTCTCTCTAGTCATTGTCTTTGAAATCACTGGGTGTGTACAGCCTGCTGAACTCATTAAAAACAGAAACTTTGTTTAGTTCCACTCAGCCACTATAGTACAAATTAACATCCTACTAATCTTCAAATGCTCACTAGGTAAAGATATTGTGGTTTTCATGCTATTCTTACGGCATAGGCTTAATTTCCAAGCCAGAAAATCCCAGGAGTTAAATTTCATCTCTGTAATTACACTGAAACACATTTATTTTCAACAAAAGTTCAATGGATAGCATATTTAATTGACATAAATGATTATGTACAGGATTCATGTGTTGTATTAATAATCGATTCATGTAGTGCTTATTTATTTTCATTCAAACTCTTGTTTTTTAGGTATTTTGCATTATCTATTAATTGTTATTAACTATTCTAACTATACTGTGCCATAAAAGTGAGGGCTTATCTAATTATGACCCATTGACCAAAATTATTATGGTTCCCCTTACCTTACCTCCCCTCTTCACTCAAAAAATCTCCACCCAACTCTTCTATAGAATTTCATTTCAAATCCTATCTGTATCTTCCTTCTAATTACATCTTTGTAAATAAAGTTGTTCTTGAGAATTCCAGTCGTGCCATTAACAAGACTTGAGTAAACAACTGTCTTGGTTAAATAATTTATTAATTGTGAGTGAGTAATATTGCTATAATTCTAGGATATATCCATTCATGGTCCTTGGTTGGATAAACAGTCTCAGAAGAGACACCTGGGCCCAGATATATTTGGTCCTTGTGGAGCTCCTGTCCTCTCCAGGCTATACTAAGTCCCCCTTCTTTAATATGATTCCCTGCACTCTGCCCAAGGTTTGGTTATAAGTCTGACCTTCCATTTTGATACACTGCTAGGTAGAGTCTCTGCTGTCCTGTTACTTGTTTTCTCCTATTTCCAATGTCCATCCCATTTGTCTTTCTAAGTGAAGATTGACCATCTTACCCCGGGTCATCTTTCTTGTTTATCTTCTTTAGGTGTACAGATTTTAATATGTTTATCCTCTCTTATAAGTCTAGTATTCACTTATAAGTGAGTATATACCATGTGTGTCTTTCTGCTTCTGGGATACCTCACTCAGGATGATCTTTTCTAGATTCCACCATTTGCCTGCAAAGTTCAGGATTTCCTTGTTTTTAATTGCTGAGTAGTATTTCACTGTGTAAAAGTACCACAGTTTCTGTATCCATTCCTCCATTTAGGGACATATGGGTTGTTTCCAGGCTCTGGCTATTACGAACAACCCCTGCCCAGATGTAGTCCATCATAGCTCAGTATCCAAGTGGGTTCCCTATATAAGAGAACAGGGACTGTCTCTGACATGTACTCAATGGCTGGCTCTTGACCGCCCCCCGGCCCCAGGAAGGAGCAGCCTTGCTAGGTCACAGAAGAGGACACTGTAGCCAGTCCTGAAGAGATCAGATAAGATCAGATGGATGGGGAGGAGAACCTCCCTACAATGGACTTAGAGAGGGGCAGGGAAGAGATGAGGGAGGGAGGGTGGGATTGAGAGGGAATGAGAGAGGGTGATAGAGCTGGGATACAAAGTAATTAAGCTGTAATTAATATAAAAAATAAAAATTTAATTAAAAATATTGCTAATGTTTAATTCTATAAAGTATAAGTGTTGGTGACTTTAATAAGGATCAGTTCAAAAGAACTATTTTCCCCTTTTGTTATAGGCTGCAACAACATTGCTGATTACATTACTCTACAAATTGACAAAATGGTCCACAGTCATCCATACATTTGCATAATGGAGGAAAGAAAGTCAAATGTAGACACATTAATATTTACTGTATTAACCAGCTCCATGCTGAAAAGAAGTTCATTTGGGGAACTATTTTGGGGGAACAGAAGCTTAAAAACAGACATAAAAACAAAAGGCTTTTAAAATTCTATTAGAATGTCCCATCTTTGAAAACATCTGGCATAGGGCTGGAGAGATTGCTCAGAGGTTAAGAGCTCTGCTCTTCCATAGGTCCTGAGTTCAATTCCCAGCAACCGCATGGTGACTCACAACCATATATAATGAGATCTGGTGCCCTCTTCTGGGGTGCAGGTGTATATGCTGTCAGAATACTTTATACATAATAAGTAAGTAATAATAAAAAAGAAAGAAAGAAAGAAAATGTCTGCTACCAAACATTAAGGACTTCTAAGAAGCTTGAGTCATAACATGGTGTGAACAGGGCTACTGCTAGGCATCATTGCTCTAAGGGTCACTGGTAAACTGAGGACACAATGGTTTTGGGATCTGTTATTTCTGAATTCCTCTTACTGTGGCAAATGTGGCATAATAAATTGCCTCTATGTTTCCATTGAGCTGCTTGAGAGATTCATCTCATGTATGCCCCATAATCCCTCTTCCTACTGTCTTTTTAGTAAGTTTCACTCTGATGTTGGAATGGGAAATTTCCCCAAATACAGCAGTCTCACTCCTCAAGTGTCTACGAAATTATTACAGCTTTTCAAACTATTTGGAATCACATCCAAGAAATGGCATCAATCAAACTGATGATTACTCAGACATTTGCCTGTCATGCAAGCCCACGAGAATGGCAAAGTCTTCACTTCAAAACAAAGAACATCACTTTCCAAACCAGACTACAACAAACAAATAAAAACTGCAGGTATTTGCTTACCCAGCATTCTTTTTCTTGGATTATGTTTTTGTTTTTCTGTCAGGAACTGAAGGAACTGAAGTTAGGCAGAATAATTCAGGATCTTGGTTCCTGGAATGTGACTGAGAGACGAGAGGCTTCAGAATTACCTATTAACCATGTGAAATCCCACTGAACATGAGACTCTGGTTTAATCCTGTGATTAACCTGTACATGAATGTCTGAGAAAAGCTGAGGAAAACTGTTTGTGTTTCTCCATTTCTTATCCTCCAGTTTATATTTATATTGGTCTATACTGCTAGTGTATGTTTGATGCCTAGTTAAATTCTTTCTGGCTTTCTTATTCTTACTCTACATTTTTCTTTGCTTTTTAAAATGTAAAACAATTTTATTCCATCTTAACATTTTATATCAGTGCATTTTATTTCTTCTCTCTTGAAAACCTCTTCCTATGGCCCCTTGGTAATTTCTTGATCTTTATGAGTCTTCAAATATAACACATATTTCTAAATATTCAAAGCTACCAACTGATGAGAGGGTGATGCTTGTTAGTAACCATTTATTTTCACATCATATGAGATGACAGCAGAATGTAATAACTGTGACTGAATAAATTCTGTACATAAATTTATTTCAGGAAAGGATAGAAGTGGAATTTTGTATTTTTATTCTTTTGTCAGTTTCATACAAGCACACAATATACTGTGATCATGTTCATACCATGATGCTCTTATTCCCCATTCCTAATTATTTTCTGTTCTATTAATTTTCTGCCTGTTTTCAAGTTTTGTGTGTATGGGGAGGAGTGACTTATGTGGGTGTTACAATAGGTTTTCAGCCTTCAAATTCTAGATTGTACTGTGTCCCTATTACACCAAACCCTGAAAAGAATTTTCATGTAATGAGAAGAAACCAGCCACTTCTAAATGTCTTCTAGGGTAAGACTGGGAGGTTTTTTTTTTTTTTTTTATATATTCAATGTTTTGTCTGCACGTACACCTGCACACCAGAAGAGGGCACCTGGTCTCATTATAGATGGTTGTGAGCCACAATGTGGTTGCTGGGAATTGAATTCAGGACCTCTGGAAGAGCAATCAGTGCTCTTAACCTCTGAGCCATCTCTCCAGCCCAAGATTGGGAGTCTTTTTACAGACTTTGTAATGGAAGAACACCTCTGGCCCCTCTCACATGTGTTTGGTGTGTTTGTGTGAGAGAGCAAGACAGAGAGACAGAGAGTGAGCCTATGTGTTTGTGTGTGTGTGCTAAGAATTAATTACTTTATATGGAGCACAATGTAATAAAAAATATTCACATGTAAAAAAGACAGATTGCTAAAGCCAGTTCATACTGGCTAAAAAGATTTTTTTCCAGAGGCCATGTACATTAACACCAATGTTCTGCCATCAAACCATCCTTACTGGAGGTACAATGCTAGACATCAGGACCTTTAAAAAGTTGTAGATACAGGTGAGTATGACTGTTATATATGACTATTATAAGTCATTTTATGGTGAACTAATACATAATAGCTATGACAGGAGTTTAGTCTATTTATTTGATTTGTTTCCATTATAATGATACCTGGAATTAGTTACAAAGATGAGCACAGATTATGAAATTTTAATATCAACTGACATTACAAAGTAAGTAGCTATAGTTTAAAAGTCATGCTTTCATATGATTGAGTGCTAAAACTTACGTAATTAACATTGAGATATTGCTCTGTATTTCCATTGTATATTTTACAAAAACCCTGCTGTTTTCCTAATCCACTCAATCAAGATGTTTAGGTTTTAAATATAGCGTAATATCATTCACTGTGGTGTAATTATAGGGTAATTTTCTGCTAAAAGGAATTTTTCACCTCTCATGGACCCTTCTTTAGTTGCCAGGCATCATCCCTCCCTCATTCCCCTGTAGTACACACACAGAAAATCTAGAAGCTAGGATTTGCAAATTTGAGCCTTGATTATTTCACGTATAGTATTTTGCTGTTCAATCAACTTTTCTATAAATCATTTAATTCTATTTTTATAACTGAATATAAATATGTGTACCACTGAATCCACATCTTTTCAGCTGTGAATGAGCATTTAGGCTGATTCTACTTCCATTATTTCATGAATACAGTGTCCATCAGCACACATTACCAGCTATCTTTGTAGGTATCGATGCAATCCTTTGGGTAGATGCCAAGGACTGGTATGGCTGGTTCATATGGCCCCTTTCTGTTTTATACATAAATCAAGATACTATGTGACAGGGTTCAGAAGGATTTGGATACCCATGAGTGTTTTTCCAACCTGTGTACTTTCTAGAACAGTTTCTGAGTAATAAAAATAAATTACTTGATTATGCTTTCAATTGCCATAAATATTAACTCATTTTATCTGTAAGAACATTGAAACAGTGATAACAGAATTAAAAGTAGTTATGTAATTTTGACAAATCTCTGGAAAGTCATTAAAGTATTGAATAAAAAGAGATAAGGAGTTAGTTGGCATTTAGATGAAAATCATATTCTGTTATTGCCTTTTTAAATGGATCCTGTAGAATCTACTGGTCTTAACTCCATATATTACAATGAGGAGTGCATTAAAAAATAAATAAATAAGGTTTTAAGAGATGTCTTCTTTTAGTAAAACTTTGATAGATTCATATTGGTAAAGGTAAATTATAACTGTTACTTAGTTTTCTGGATTTATTTATCTTTTTTTTTCCTGTTTAAAAATATAAAGTTCATCCACTCCATAATTCAAACATCCCTTTATCCCTTAACATGTCTTCAGAAATGGTCTTTAAATGTTTTGATTTTAAAATATGAATACATCATTTATTAAAAAAAATTACTTATCATAATTTTAAAAAAACCCAAAATCTTGATTTATGGGTGGGAGAAATCTACTGTAATTTCTTTTATCTAGGACCTTATTTAGCAAGACATTTATCTTGAGAAATACAGGCACTCTTCTATATACAGCTGTATGTTACAGAAATATATTCTGATGAAAGAAAGACAATACACATAAATTATTTGGCAAGAAAACATTCCATTAACTCTAGACAGCTGACCTTCACTGCGTACAGAATGATTTATAATGGAGGCTGCTTTTGCAAAATAAATTCTGGGAGAGGCAACAGTTGTCAGGTCTTGGCAATGGTTTGGAGTCATTTCGTAATTGAGCATTAGATTTATGAAGTCAATAACATCAACAGTGTATTCTGATTTTATCTTAATTGTGTGCAATTAGACTTAGGTGTGCTTTTCATGAAATTAAAGATCTGAAGCATGGCAACATCAAAGACACCAGGTACTTTGCTTTGCTAGATGAAACAAATTGAGCTTTTATATGCTTTTGGGATTTCCACATATTTATGGAGATAAATGCCATGAAGTGTTCATGTTCTCCTGATATTTTCTCCGTTGACAAGTGAAAAAAAAAAGGCATATGCTGCTTTAAAGTTCAGTTTCATATGCTGATTCATTTAACTGTGTGTTTTGAGGACTCTTAAGTGCTAAGTTCAAGTTTAGTCTATGGGAATAACTACGGTGAATATAACGCACAACTATGAAGTAACATAGACTTTGTGAACATCTGTGGAGGAGAGAAAAATATAAATTCATACACGTAATATAACACAAGAATTTATTATGCAATGGTTAGTTTTTATACATCAGTTTGATGTAAATGGAATCTTCTGGGAAGAAAGGCACAATTAAGGTTGGATTGGGTTGTGTTTGGGGGGTGTCTTGATTACATTAATTGAGATAAGAAGATATGTCTATCATGGGTGGTACCATTTCCTGAGCAAGTTTGGTTAAGTAGAGAAAGTGAGATGAGCCAAAGCATTCATCTCTGTCATTGATAAAGATGTGACGTAATGAACTGCTTCAACCTGCAGCTGCTTGGACTGTTTGCCTTCTTTGTAGTCTGAATTTGTGAGCTAAAATAAGTCCTATATTTCCAAAGTTGCTTTGGTTGGGGTATTTCCTCATAAAAATAGAAAAGAAACTAAGACACCACACACACACACACACACACACACACACACACACACACGCCCTTCATATTGAAGAAAAGGTAAAAATGAAATTAAATTAGTGTATGCTGGAAGGGAATCTGATTTTTATTAGGTCTAGGACATGCGCTGGATACCTTTGTAAACAGGAAAGTATATTTAAGATATTTATATATCTGTGGAATTTTTCGTTGAAAAGAATGAGATCATTTTGGAGGGGGAAAAAAAAAGCAAAGTTTTACCACAGAGAAGAGAAGAAGTTCTGTAGAAGGAAAAGCCATGACCAAGGATGTAGGACAAGAAGGTGGTCAAAACTACAGGGCTCTCAATAAAGTGACGGAATTTCTGTTTGTGACTTTGTTACGGTGGCCTAGGTCTAGGGTTTGACTAAACTGTCTATGAAATTCAGTTTAAATTAAAGTGTTTTGCACTTTTGGACTTTCAAATAATAATTTTAAATGGACAAATAACTGAAAACAACTTTTAAACACTTTATTTTACTTTCATTTATTTATTTTTACTTATAATTTATTCACTTTATAATCTGACTCTAGGCCCTTTCCTTTTCTCCTCCTTGCCACTCCTCTCCTTCCTTCTCCCCCCCTCACCTTCCTTCCATAGTCAACTAAAATGGGGAATCCTCTTCCCCTATCATATGACCGTAGCCTATCAGGTCTCATTAGGACTGTCTGGATATTCTTCCTCTGTGACCTGGCAAAGCCACCCACTAGGGGAAGTGATCAAAGAGTGGGATACTGAGTCCACATCAGAAATAAGCCCTGTTCCCCTTCCTAGGGAACCCATATAAAGACTGAGCTGCCTATGGGTTACATTTGACCAAAGTGGGCCCACATTTTTTGGCTTCATTGGTCTCCTTGTGTATCTCCTGTCCCCTCTGGTCCTTCTATCCCCACCCCTCTTCTTCCATAACACTTTCTACTCTCTTCCCAAAGTTTGGCTGTGAGTCTCTGCATCTGCTTCCATCCCCTGCTGGGTGGAGTCTTTCAGAGGACATCTATGGTAAGCTCCTGTCCTGTTCTGTTTCTTCCACCTCACACTATATTTTTTCTTTTCTCAAATCTCAGAAAATAAAATTGGGAGAACATGAACACTTAACAGTATTTATCTCTATAAATCACTTATTGCTTATAATTTTCAGAAGTGACTTTAGATTCAAACTACATTCTAGTTCTTCACTTGCTTAGTATAAACACTTGACTGAGCTTTTAATTCACTCTGTGGTGACCTTTTGTTAGTATAGATGTTAGGGATTACAAAGCTACAGAGGGAATGGAACTGACTTCATTTGCTGAGAAGAAGCTTTGAGCAAGGAGAACTTCTGTTGAATTTAATTGATGATCTTACTATTTACTCTGTCAGATTTCCCTGTTTTCTATCTCCTTTGGAATAACATAATTAAGTCTCCTTATCTGGTACTATTTGTCCACTGTTCACTATCTACTTCGTAGTGTTTTCCTCTATAGACAGTGCACTAGAATCAGGCAATCTAGACTCAGGCTCAAAGGGACACAGATGTTTTATTTAGCATAGAGCCTGGTGCCTTACAGCAGGTAAGCCTTGGGTCAGCAGCAGGTGGTGAAGAAACACCGAAGTTCACATTTTGTTGGTGTGTGCTGGGTTTGTGCAGAACCTGTGTGGAGTTGATATTTGACTTCAGACTCACTCAGTCTGCTAAATTTGCTTCTGTTGGCAGACGTTGTGATCTTTTGGGATCTACTCTGGTATTGCATTTGTATAAATTTCCCTTTTTTTCTTTCCTTTATAGTAACTTAAATATATAAAAAGATTACTGTTTTAAAAAGTGGTTCAGAAACATTTATGTGTGTGTACTTTAATCTCTTAAAATTATAACTTTCCACCAAAATAAAATATTTTAAAATTAATTCACTTTTACCTATTTTAAAATGGAAAATAGATTCTTATTTGTTTTGTACAGCAGCATAGAAGCAAGTAACTGGTTAATTACTACAGGGTTAAATTAAAAATTTAGACATTTTTAGATAATTCCTTAATAACATTATACAACAATCTCATTTTGCCTAATAAACATAATGGGTATATTATCAGTCTTTTTAATTCATTATTATTTACATTTTATACAAAATGTGTCATTTTTCAAAAGTATTTAGTGAAATGTTTCCAAAAAAAATTGATTAGAGGAGATAGATTTGTCTCTACTAGAGTTTTTCTTTTGTCTATTCAAGATTAAAATACAAAGAACATTTTATGAGTCATCTTCACAAACAGACCTATTATTATCATTAGCGATTGCATTTAAGACAGTCCCCAGATCCCACTCTTCACTATTCGCAACACAAACTGTATGCATTCTTTTAAAATCACCACTCTCCAGAGAATCTGCTGCAGCTCTGTCTGCCTCAGAGCCCTGCTCATTTCGCAGAGCACTTATGCTAACCAAACTATTAGCACCTGCCGAAATACCTCTCCTTCAGTCATCAATCATCAGCAATCAGGCAGCTACTTGATAATTAGTCAAGAGGGGGAAAAACACTTCAAAGAACTAAAAATATTTTGCACAGTGACTTTGTGCATAAAATAATTATTTTCCCCTCTATTAATCCCGTTCACATCACTGAGCAACAGAGAAACTTAAGAAATACCGAGTATAAGTTCTGATACCATTCCGTGTGTACGATACTAATTTACTTATGGCTGCGAAGAAAAATGTGCATGACTCATTCAGGCAGTCATAGGAGTGACACATGCAATAACTTTTTCATTATGCATATGTGAATGCATATATGGATATGCTTTGCTAGTATATATTATATTGTTATATTTTCTCTATCATGACTTTTGTTGAAAGATGCTCAAGAAAAACATACTCATTGACATCACAAAAGACCATTTTTCTTTAGGACTAAGAACCTCACTCACTTGGTGACATATATTCATTTGATGAACTATTATGCACACCTTAGGAAGAAAGAAGAGCATACTATTTGCCCCTCCAAATTATAAATACTTCTGAGGCAGAGTGTAAGGAACTGAAAAGCTTCATGGCTGAGATTCCAGGCAGTCTAGCTTCAGAGTCTATGTTTTTGAGGATGGGATAGATACAAAATATATGAAATGATGACAGCCAGCAAGCAAACAAATGGGAAACCTAGTGAGTCTTATGGATATTCATGCAAATAAGAGCCTCCCTAAGACACCAAGATGGACCTGAGTTGCCTTAATAAAATAGCAGTAACAATGGAAAAATACCCAATATAAGAGCATGATAATTGTTTTGTGTTACTTTATAAAAGTTTCCACCATTCTTTATAAGTCAAGCGGGATTGTGTCAAATCCCAGCTCAGATGTCTTGGTGGTGTTTCTCAACCTAACTTCCAGAGATTCTCAAAAGCTGGGAGCAACATTTTCTGTATGTCTGTCCACATAGAAATTATTTTCAATCATTTTCTTTTGTGCTTAAATCTATGATTTTTCTAATTGGAATTTTCTTCTTTCTACACAATAAATTATACATAGGACTATTTCCAGAACATCAAAAATATAAAGAAAGTTGGAGTGAAGATTCTTATGCTTGATGTTTGCTTGAGTTCCATTTCACTTGCTATTTTAATTGCTGATGCATAGTAGGTATATGAGATCTCTCAATTCTGGATTCGGCAAATGCTGAATCGATCACATCTACTGCACACCAGTGTATATGTGCATAGATAAATGTATACCTATGATGTATATCTATGATATATACATATATCTATGCACACATCTATGCACACATACATACATAGATATATGTATATATATGAAGTATATACATATATATAATATAATGACAATATATCCTTCATTGCATTTGCCAGGCATGTGTTAAAAATAGCTACCATAAAGTTTTAATTAACTTAACTTACCCAGCAGATGTGCTCACATATCTCCTATGGTCATTTTTATTTTCATCACGCTATTTTTTACACAGAGATTCAAGTGAAAAGACAACCGAAATCTTTGAAAATATATAAATGTATTCTGCATACATATTTCATGTATTTTAAATGTTCCTGCATTTAGAGCTTCATTGACTAATAGGTCCAGTTTTTGTAAATATACACAGTCCTTGTCATTTTATTTAGTGTCCAGTAATTGTTCTCTTATTAATATGGAAACAAAAATGTGTTACTAAAATAAATAAAATGAAATACTGGATTAGAAGAAAGTTACAATCCTAACGATACCATGCCACATTTTCTTGAATTAGCACTTACTTTTTGAAGAAACTTTTGAAACTAAGAGCTTGCTAAATATTTAGACTTACAAGCATTTCTGAGTAGAAACTATTTCCAAATGCAAATCTGAAAAATTGGAAGTATTGATCTTTTTTTTATTCCGTGTTCTGAGACAGGAATCATTACGTATTTTTATCCTTGAACTTGTTTGCAATTATGTTGATGCAGATGTTGAATCTCTCCCCTGCTTATACTTACATGGTGAGAAGAAACCAGTTCATACTTTGATGCAACATTAAATGAGGAACAGTGTTGACCAAAAGTAAAAAAAAAAAAAAAAGGAGAAGTAGGGACTGGTAAAGATCATGATGCTTTGCAAGCCACACATGTATACTTCCTAATTTCCTTCCTAATTTCTTTAGAAACAACAGAAGACAAATGGCAATGTACATGCTTCATAAATGTTAACAAGATGTATCAAATTTAATTCAGCGAACATCCAAATACCTACCTGATTTATTTTGAAGCTTTCTTAGGGATTCAATATGGTTGAGAAGCTGAACAATATACAAAACTTAGAATGCAACGTTAAAAAAAAGAGAAATACAGCAACAAAAACCGTAGAAAGTAAGCAAAGAAAAGCTAAGATTGAGGTAGAATAAAAGTGTAAAATATTCCGAGGCATAGATGGTTCCTGGAAAACAAAACAAAACAAAAAAACATAGTCAAATATGATTGTGTGGATCCCATGTGCACCTGAGCCTGAAGGACCATGTCTAAACATGGTCCTTTTTTTTTATTGCATGTATTGTGAGAGGTATGCAATAAAAATAAGCAAAGATGCTGAGGACAGTGAGACATTAAAGATCATATTTCATGTAATTGTATAAAAGAAAATGAAAAATAGTATAGAGTGTCTTATTTTCAGTAAGGCGCTTGAGATTGTCATGAAAACTAAAAGATGAACTAAATATCCGGTAGACATATATAGACAGTGAACTAAAATATCCAGTAGACATGAACTAAAATATCCAGTAGACATATATAGACAATGCAGCCACTCCTGATGAGTCCTAACAGACTAGGATCAGAAGGAAGGAAAAGAAGACTTCTCCTACCAGTGGACTTGGGGAGGGGCATACATGGAGAAAGAGGAGGAAGGGAGGGATTGTGAGGGGAAGACGAAGGGAATTACAGGGGGGTACAAAGTAAATAAAGTGTAATTAATAAAAAATTGTGAAGATATTAATAAACAATGGCTTCATATTGTAAAAAAAGAAAGAAACAGACATGAAGTTAATTTCAATTAGAAAGACAGATGGGATGTGCATTGAACGTATGAAAGACTCTACCTAGCAGTGTTTTCAAAGCAGATACAAAGACTCATGACCAAAACTTCGGCAGAGTACAGGGAATCATAGGAAAGAAGGGGAGTTAGTATGATGGGGAAAGGATAGGAGCTCCACAAGGACCAAATATATCTGGGCACAGGGTCTTTTCTGAGACTGACATTTATCCAAGGACCATGTATGGATATAACCTAGAACCTCTGCTCAGATGTAGCCTGTGGTAGCTCAGTAACCAATTGGTTTCCCATAGTAAAGGGAACAAGTGAAAATTAGCCTGAGTGAATCTGGAGAACACACAATATTCATGTTTCTCAAAACACAGAAGGTCATGTTCCCATTACTCGGGAACCCACTTGGAGACTGAAATTACGTGGGCTACATCTGTGCAGGTGTTCTAGGTTATATCCATGAATGGCCTTTGGTTGGAACATCAGTCTCAGAAAAGGCCTCTGTGTCCAGATTTTTTGGTTCTGTTGCTCTTCTTGTGGAGCTCCTGTCCATTTAGCTATTAAATTATAAACTAGACTTGTGCTTTTCTCAGAATTCTCATTTCACATAAATGTGAACATGCTGTAACTGAACAAATTTACCATTTATCTGGGTTAAGCACACAAATGTAATATGTATTAATTGAGTAACATATATAGATTATTTTAGTTTAAGCTGGGATTGAATATCATCATTCACTTTTTCTCTTCAATGTTTATAAGATTTTCAAAATGTCTTGGTTGTGTGGGTAAGGAGTCATGTCATCCAATCATCATTTATATCCAAAAAGACTGATTCATGTATGTGGGGATTAGCTCCACATAAATATTTTAAATATTCCCAATCTCATAACAATAATTTGCATTATACCTGTTTCTAAATTGGCTTTACATACATTATTCAGATATTAACTCCAACAAATAAGTAAATAGGTTGACTTTTCACATTAGATGCTAAAACATTGTATCAGAACGGATTTAAGGAATTTTTCAGTTCTAGGTGGAGAGGCAACAGCTTTTCGTCATATGATATGAGGTTAAATCTTGTGAAACTTTCACTATATTATGCTGTTTGATTCTGTGATTTTTTTTTTTAACTAAAAATTCTGACACCTTCTTAGCTTGGAAGTCTTGGTTCATGTAATAGTTGATTTATGTTAAACAAGTTAATTACTCTCTCTGAACCTTAGTTTCCTCATCTATAACATAAAGTTTTTAAAAATAGTAATATCTTTCTAAAGGGTTACCTACATACTTTGAGGTTCCCTTATGGAATAAAAATGCAAGTGCCTTTCAAGAAAGAAAGAAAAAAGACAATTAAAATAGGTGAATTATAATATTTTACTGGTCTCTCTTGATTTAAGATGTTTTAAACTTCTTACTTTTTTTTAATTACACTTTACTCACTTTGTATACCCCCCATGGTTCCCTCCCTCCTCCTGTCCCAATCCCTCCCTTCCTCCACCCTCTGCATGCATGCCCCTTCCAAGTCCACTGATACGGGAGGACTTTTTTTCTTCCTTCTGATCCTAGTCAATTAGGTCTCATCAGGAGTGGCTGCATTGTCTTCTTCTGTGGCCTGGAAATGCTGTTTCCCCACCAGGGGGAGGTAATTAAAGAGCAGGCCAATCAGTTCATGTCAGAGACAGTCCCTGTTCTTATTACAATGGAACCCACTTGGATACTGAACTGC
>REGO01000189.1:2731288-2747200 GCA_010120015.1 Rhombomys opimus
GAAAGAAAGAAAGAAAGAAAGAAAGAAAGAAAGAAAGAAAGAAAGAAAGAAAGAAAGAGATATAGGAAATGGAATTTTCATGGCTGCATGTTTCTAAAAGTTGAAACTATTTGGGTATGTAAGTAAACATTTTAGTGTATCACTATTTTTCCTGAATTACTGAATATGGAAAGAGAGGTGAAGCTAGAACCAAGGCTGTCTGTGTAAAGGAGGCCAGCACTGTGTAAACTGTCTGTGTAAAGGAGGCCAGCACTGTGTAAATTGCTGGGAAGAAAATGGGTTCAAGTTATTGCTTGTTTCTCTATAACCACTACAATATTATCTAAGGTAGGTAAAAAATAAATTAGATACTGATATCCTTGTGGTTTTTTTTAACTTGTTTTAAATTGCACTTAGTTTTCTTCTATACATTCACAGTCTGCTGATTAAATTGTTAGTGGACTTTGAATATAATCACAAATGATATTAAGAGTAGCACAGAACAAACCTTGATCATATGTAATTATTATAAACCTTTAGGAGGCAGAGAAACAGTTGCAAGATTATGCAGAATACAGCAAAAGCCATGTATTTGTCCAATGCCATACTGCACTCTTTTTAGACTATCTTCTTTGGTTTTATTTTGTTTTATTTTTGTATGAGGTTTCCTGTAACCTAGGCTTCTCTTGACCTTGTTATACAGCCACAGGCGACCTCAAAATTGTGATTATTCTAGCTCCTCCTCATAAGTGCTGGGATTACTGGTTGGTTTAGGGACTGAACTCAGGGTTTAGTTCATGATAAGCCATCTTTCTATCAACAAACCTACAACCCCAGTCTTCCTAAAATAGACTGTGCTTTTTCTTCTAACAGATCCACTTGGACTTCACTTTTGTGCAGGGTGATGAATATGGATCTATTTGCATTTTTCTACATGTAGACATCCAGTTAGACCAGCACTATTTGTTGAGAATGCTATCTTTTTCCATTGTACAGTTTTGGCTTCTTTATCAAAATTCAAGTATCTGCAGGTGTGTGGGTTCTTTCTTTTCTTTCTTTCTTTCTTTCTTTCTTTCTTTCTTTCTTTCTTTCTTTCTTTCTTTCTTTCTTTCTTTCTTTCTCTCTTTCCTCTTATTGGTCTTTTAACTATCCCTTCAGTAAGAGAATGAAATATTAATGTGTGGGAAAATATGATTAGTTTTCCTTATGGTCATTCTAAAATTTGGAAAATTTTATAGTGTTTATTTCCTTACATTAACCTGAGCTGTTGCTTTATTTAAAACACTTCTCTGTTTTGGTATTCTTTGCAGGCAACTTCCATCTGATTTGATTTCTCACAAGCTCTCACACAATCAGGTAATGTTCTCATTTTCAAATGCTAATGTTCAGCTTTATATAGCAGTTAGTTGAAAACCTGTGACAATTACATTTCTTATATGGTAAATATTTTAGTATTTTAAAAGAGCTTTAGTCTTACCGTTAAATAAATCTTATCAGATGCAGAAACACAGTAATTCAAACCCATTTTGATTCTTTGTATTTTTTACGTTGTTCATGGGCTATTCTGATGCTCACCCACCCCAAAATCCTAACAGTAATATTTAAATTTATCAATGTCCCTAAGTATGTTTGCATTCAATTAATCAAAAATTCAAGTTTTAATACTTAATAATTTAACATATAATGTTTGAAGTGGTAAATCTGTATAGCCTTTCTCTCTTGTGATAAGGATTGTCTTCTGAAGGAGTAGTTTGAAGGGCTTAATAACATCTGTTAGATTACTTCCCCATGCCGCAACTGCCTAAATAAAAATGCAGTGCTGTTTAGTCTATTAGAAGTTGCTTTTTAATGTCTTTAGTTCTTTATGTATTCTGGATATCAGCCCTCTGTCAGATATAGGGTTGGTGAAAATCCTTTCCCAGTCTGTAGGCTGTTGTTTTGTTTTGCTGACTATGTCCTTTGCTTTACAGAAGCTTTTCAGCTTCATGAGGTCCCATTTATCGATTGTTGCTCTTAGAGCCTGTGCTGTTGGTGTTCTGTTCAGGAACTTGTCTCCTGTGCCAATGAGTTCCAATGTCTTACCCACTTTTTCTTCCAACCAATTTAGTGTATCTGGTTTTATGTTGATATCTTTGATCCACTTGGACTTCAGTTTTGTACAGGGTGATAAGTATGGATCTATTTTCATTTTTCTGCATGTAGACATCCAGTTGGATCAGCACCATTTGTTGAAGATTCTTTTTTCCATTGAATGGTTTTGGCTTCTTTGTCAAAAATCAAGTATCCATATGTGTGTGGGTTTATTTCTGGGTCTTCTATTCGGTTCCATTGATCCACTATTCTGTTTCTGTGCCAATACCATGAAGCTCCATTTATGCATTTGAATATTTTTTAATATGTGAGTTACTAAAAATTAGGTGTTCCCTCTCCCTGAGGGAGAGCAGTCTTACCAGGCCACAGAAGATGACAATGCAGCCAACTCCGGATGTGATCTGATAGACTAAGATCAGATGGAAGGAGAGGAGGACCTCCCCTACCAGTGGACTTGGGGAGGGGCATGCATGAAGAAGGGGGAGGGAGGGTGGCATCAGGAGGGGAGGCGGGAGGGGCTTATGGGGGATACAAAGTGAATAAAATGTTAAAAATAATAATAATAAAAAAGGAAAAAATTAGGTGTTCAACAATGAACATCTTATAAAACTTTATTTATTTATTTATTTATTTATTTATTATGAATGTTTTGCTTCCGTGTATGTCTGTATTCCACATTTGTCTGTGAATTTCAGAAGAAGGCATTGGATCTCCTAAAACTGGAGTTATGGAATGTCATGAGATACCTTGAGGGTGCTTGGATTCAAACCATGGTGATCTTTGAAAACAACAACTACTTTCTAAATACTGAGCAGTCTATCCAGCCCAACAGTGAAAAATCTAAAAGTTGAACTTTTTCCTTTGAAATATATATCTATATATTTATATACATTTATGTATTTTAATAGATACAAATATATATGAATGATATTGAAACACATTTGTATATGTATTTGTATATGTGCAAATAAATACATGGTTATGAACAAAACAGTCAATACTTCACTAAGAAATATACTTTTTCTTTCAAGTCAAAGCAGTTAAAATAATAATCATCTTTATAAAAACAAAGTTAACAGTTCTGTATGTTCAAATGAGATTTTAAATTGAACAATTCCCTGTGTCTTAAGGATTGGTTTTAGATTATATTTATCATGGACATAAATCTAAAAACAAGGAAGATTTTTGGGGTTATTAAATTAATTTCCAAGCCATAATTACATAAGTCAATTTTACTGATTCATACACTTATGCCAGTATTCTCTTAAACTAATGATAATGAAGATGCTGGTAGACCAGTCATACTTAATTGGGCTTACAGCCCTGATGGCCTATTTGAGAGTTTGCATATTGGCATGCTTGTTTGGCACAAAGAGATATGGGATGCAGCCAAGTCTTTTCATGCATGTGAAAAACACTGTCTGTATTCATGATCTCTATGCAGTCTCTGGCATTTTCTGTGGACAAAAAAAAAAAAGGAAAAAGGTTAAATGTTTTTACTTCAAAAAGTAAAAAAGTCTAATTACTTGTTGCAACAACATCATTAGAACAATTTATTAAGAACACAGGCTACTGCATTATGAAGAAAATGTTTACTTATACACCCAAATGGAAATGCAAGTTGATGTTTGTATCTTACCCTGAATTTTAGAAATGTAGTCATTAAGTTAAATTCTTGATTATCTTGCATTTACTGTAATTTTGTATTTCATTGATTTTTAATTCTATCTTCCTGACAAGGCTTAGGAAGATCAGGGAAATGGGAAGAACTTCACTCCAGAGAATAGTCATTGTAAACGCATAGAAAGCCAGCAAGCAAAGGAACAGAAATCCTCTGCAAAGTATCTCCTTGAAGGCTTATTTGTGCTTTTCTCTTCTTTCTTTCATAAATTTGTTCAGGTATATTATTTTGTACAGATTATCTATCTATCTATCTATATATATATTTTTTTTCCTAACTCTACTTTTATCACTTCTCTCACAAAAATCTTTGCTGCCACCCTTGGCTTTCTATGAAGGAGACCAATAGTTAACTGTCAAAGATTTAGGCTCTTTGTGCATGGAGATTACTTCAGAGTTTTACTAACTGGACTGTATCTTTTTGAATTTGTAGGAGAGGAAAAAGAAAAATTGCCCATCCTCCATGAGGTGCTCTTGGAATGTGCACCTGTAACAAGAGATAATGAGAGAACAGTAAAAAGGAGTTAAATAATGCGCGGGGCATATCTGTAACCGGGAATAACATGCCAATGAACTTAAGTGTGGAGAGCAGCCTTGGTGAAGAAAAGGAAAATATGAGAGCAAATTGAGAAGAAGGAAAGGACCCCGCGCTCTCAGTACTATAGCTTGTGGGAATGCAAGTGAGGGACAGATAGAGATATAAAGGATAGTAGGTAAAGCTTTTTAATCCAGTACTATCTTCAAACCTATAGGCTAACATTAAAAATACATTTAACATTATCTTTTAGGATTGAATACATGTATGCAATAAATTATGATCATATTAACTCCCCCATTTATTCTCAATTTTTCTTCATCCCCAGCATTTCCTTCTCCAAAGTTAGCATCCATTTTAAAATGTTCCATTTAACATGTCATTGTGTCCACTTATTGTTTCCTGTGTGTGCATCTGTGTGTGGCCATCCCTTAGAGTGTGGAAAACTTGCAAGTGGCCAAAAATTCTGAGACAGGAAAATGATTCTTCCTCAAACCATGTTCCATAAACCACCAATAGCTCCTCAGCTATGAGTGAGGTCTTCCGAGCGCCTCTATAATCCATGATGGATTATTGATTGGATTGATTTATGTCGGTCTTGGGCAGGTTACTTACAGCGGCTATGGGTTCATGAACAGCCACCATGTCATATCTGGAAAACACATTCCATTTATATTTTCCCATTTTCAGGCTCTTACATCTTATCTGCTTCTACTCAGGAACAACTAGCAAATCTTAATTGGTTAAACTTTGTTGTTGTGTCTTCTAGAAATGGGTAAGAACCATTATACCATTCTTCTTTGCTAGTTTATACCCTGTTTTCAGGCAACTAGCTTACACACCGAGAAGGTTCCTTTAAGTGCTCATCTTTACTGCCACCAGATCAACAGTTCTCATTTCAAAGGCACATTTGGGGTATTGTTTTGTTTGTTTTCACACACTCTCATAAACCAAGTCTCTAACTCAGACAACTTAAGCACACTTCTCTTGTTAACTACCTCATGATTCTGACACTAAGCATTCTGTTATGCTTATTTCTACACCAGAATTTTCTGCACAATAGATTTTATATTCTCAAGAGCACAGTTTGATTCTTATTTAATTATAAAAATTTAAAGTGTATTTAGATGAGAATTAGATGGCTAGGTGAAACATGAAATACTGAAATTTGAAATGATGATGTCATTGAGAGTAGCTTGTCATTCATGAAACCAACACTTGCTGTAATACACTAAGATAATTAATCATTCTTTGACCATGTGACAGAAGGGTAACCTGTTAATTATTTCAAAGAGGTAAATAACAACTACATGTACGTTTGAAACAAAGTTAAAATTTTTGTATTTTAAGCAAAAGAATGAAGTTTGTTATTTTATTCTTGTTTGTGTGGGAGCACCTGAATGATCATGCAATAGCATGTGTGTATTGGAAGACAACATGTAGGATTCACTTCTTTCCTTCCACCACGTGAGTTCCAGGAGCTCAACTCAACTCATTAGACTTGGTGTAAGGAGCCTTTACCAGCTCAGCCATCCCGCCAAGAATTCTTCTAATATAGAGTCAGTGAAGAATAACTGACAATGCCAACTCCCCAATGGCCTGAGTGGCTTATTCATGATCCAGCTGTCTTCCCTCTAGTACTGGGAAGATAAAGGCCATGTTCTTACTGAAAAAAAAAATCTTCCTGAACTCAGTTCTGTCAACAATGGCTAAAATCACAATTCCTACTTTTGCTCTTCTGTCTTGGCATTAAAAATATCACATCAGAATGGAATGACACCTTGGATTATCTGCTGCTTACTTTTCTCTTTCTCTAACATAACCTGGCTAAACACTGGATTTCTTCACATTGTAGGGTAATAGGAACTGCTCATATTCTGACAGCATTACTCCATTGTTTCATCACAACTGCTGCCAAGTCGACTAGTTGTGTCTCTTCAGGCACTGACTAGTAGCTCATCTTTAGTATTTGAACTTTGTTATGTCTGGTAGAAATTGAAAAGAACAATTATACCTCTCTTCTTTGGCAATTTATGGCCAGTTTTCAGGCACCTAGCTTATGAACCAAAAAGATTTGTTCAAGTGTTCATCTTTACTGCCACCAGATCAACAATGCTCATTTCAAAGTCCCATTTGTGGTAACCTTTATTTCTGTAATATGTTACTAGAATACTTGCTATGGGCGTCACATTAGCTTGTTAACTAACTGAGAGTAAGTTTTAATAAAATTCTATGTGATATTTGCCACTAATAATAAACATTATTGCACTGTTAATCAACTGTATACTCTTTGAAAGACTCTAGACTTTCCTGGGCTTAAAGAGGAAGGGAAGAGGTTTTGTTAGACTTGAAATGCAGCACAGTGAGGTAGGGGCAGAATTATTAAAGCCTATATGGAAATCATATGTCAGCATGATTTGAAAGAAAATTTCACTGAAGGTTAAAATGGGAAGAAAGTCACAGAGGTAGTAAAAACACTGTTTTGAAACAATAAAATTTACACTACAGAGATGGATAATTCCGCATTTTATGACAATACAGTTACAATGCATGGTAGCGTTGTAAACCAAAAAAGAAAAAGAAAACAGAAAAGAAAAAAAAAAGATACTTTGTATCTTGGATAGGCTACTCTATCCTCTGTTAAATATGAATTTATATTATGGAAAAATAGTTTATGAATTATATTTTTAGTATTTCTACTCAATTCCCTGTTCTTCCTTTTGCTAGTTACATGAATTTAACTCTAAATTCCCTTCCAAATGACATATTCATCATACATCAAATGAGCACAAAAACATTTCATAAGCTTTCAGTAAAGGATTGAATACTACGTGGGTTTTATTTGTTAAAATGTGCTTATTTGACACGCTGCAATCCACAGACTCAAAAAAGCTAAGGGAGGTCCAAGGGAAGGAAGATGTTTGAATCTCATGCAGGAGAGGAAATAAAATAACCATCTGAAGTAGATGGTGGGAGGTAACTGCGGGAGATGGGGTGGAGAGAACATCAGACAGAGGTGGGATCAGGTGTAGGGAAAGGCAAGTGTGGGGGTGGGAAGAAGGGAAGAGAGAATGGAAATCAGTTGCAGGGGAGCTTCTGTGGGACAGGGTAGACTCTTGGGAATCTATGGGGGTGACCCTAGCTGATACTCCTAGCAGCAGGAGCTTAAAGAGCCTGAAGTCACCACCTCTTGTAGCCAGGTGTGACTTCCTGTAGAGGGTGGGTGACACCAATCCACCCATAAAACCTTCCTCCCCAAATTTGTCTTTCCTAAAAGAAGCGTAACTATAAAGATGGAGCAGAGGTTGAGGTAATGGCAAACCAAAACCCAACATGAGATCCACCTCATGGGAAAGTGTCAACAACCCCTGTCACTATTAATGACACTCTGCTGTGCCTGCAGACAGGAGCCTAGTATGACTGTCTACTGAGAGGCTCCACCCAGCAGCTCATGGAAACAGATGCAAGATTCAAACTTGGAAAGTTTTGTTGAAGAGTCAGAGGCAGGATAGAGGAGGAGTCAAGGACATCACAAGAAGACCTACAGTGCAAACTAGTCTGGGCCTATGAGGGCTCACAAAGACTGAACCAGCAACCAAAGAGCATTCATGGACTGGACCTAACCCCCCTACATACATGTAACAGATGTGCAGCTTTTTTAATATGTAGGTCCCCTACATACGTAGGGGCTATTTTTGACCCTGTTGCCTGCCTTTGCATCCCTTTCCCCTAAGTGGGCTGCCTTGTCTGGGAGAGGAAGCCCTTCCTACTGCTGTGTTTTAAGCTGCCAGGGTAAGTTAGTACCCCTTGGGTTCTCCCTTGTGATGGAGGGATAGGAAGAGGGGAGCATGAGGGTGGGACTGAGAAGAAAGAAGAGTGGGGGCTGGGATTATGCTGTAGGGTAGTTAAAGAGAAAAGACAAAAAGGTACTTGCTTGAAATTCTTTCATTATTTTGTAACTTTTACTAAATGCCTCTCATTTTTCTTGTCATTTCCATCTATTTTTTTTCTGAGATTTATTAAATGAAGTGTTCACAACTATTCATGCTAATTATTGCTGTTTTTTATCACTTGCCAAAATGATCTAAATTCTTAAGCAGACAGTCACTACAACAATAAAAATGTGCAAATTCACTGTGGAAAATATTCATTTTGTTACACTGGTAGACATGCATGTGCTCTATCATACTAAAAGTTCATGTAAATTCAAGTAACAAAACTAAATGAAGACAAGGATTTTGGGAAACTTAATAACTCATACATCAATGGCAAAGGACAAAATTGACATACAAAACACTCCATGAAACACTTCAAAGAATGAAATGATCCTAGGGAACAGCAATTGTACTTTCATCATTTATCCTGGAAAATAAAAAAACTAAAATTTACTTAAAATGTTGTCCATTATTGATATCAACATTATGGAAAATACATGTTTATTTTTTTAATAATAACAAATTACAATTCACCTGCATATTATGTAACAGATGAATGTATATCATGTGGATGTTTACACAAATGTAAACGTATGTATCATGAAATACCACACAGCAATACAACAAAAGAATTAATTGATTCATGCATCAACTTGGATTAACATGCAAGGAAGTATTTTAAAAGAAAAGTTTGTCCTTGACATGTATATAGCTTTGATTCCCTTTTATCCAAGGTATTATAAAATAATAAATTAAAAATAAAGAACTTTTGTTGCCAGTGGCTTGGCATGAGATGGGGTGGGTACAGCGACTCTAAGGTATTAGAGCTGTTGTGATCACTGCAACTGCATGGGGATAAATCTTCATGAGGACACATAGGTACAGTGTGGTGTGTGGATATTGTAGCAGACTGAATCAGTATGCATGATGAATTTGTGGCATTGCCCTATAATTTTTTACACTTTTACCAATGGATGAAATTGAACATAATGTGCTTGGCATCTCTCTGCACTACTTTAATCATTATAAATGAATCACGTTGTGCTGGATAGTTTTATGTCAACTTGACAAAAGTCAGAGTTATCTGAAAGCAGAGAACCTCAACTCGAAAATACTTCCATAAGATCAAGTATAGGCAAGCCTTTAGGGCATTTTCTTAGTGGTTGATAAGGGAGGGTCCAGTCCATTATGGGTGGTACCATCCCTGGGCTGGGGGGCATGTGTTGTATAAGAAAATAGTCTGAGCAAGTCATGGGGAATAAACCATTAAGGAGCATTTCTCCATGTCCATAACAGCTGCTGCAGCCAGGTTCCTTCCCTGTTTGAGTTTTGTCCTGACTTCCTTCAATGATGGACGGTAATATGTACATATGAGTCAAATAAACCTTTTCCTCCCCAAGTTACTTTGGTCATGGAGTTTTGTCATAGCAATAGTAACTCCAACTAAGACATACATTCGAGTCAATTACAACTTCAATGTAAAAAAAAAAAAAAAGGAAGTGAGTCAAAACCCTAAGTTTAAAAATTGATTTTGATACTAAGTCTGGTGGTATATGTATGCAGTCCCAGGGATGTGGAGGCTGAGGTAGGAGGATTTAAAGTTCAGGGTGACACTGAACTACATAGTCAGATCATATATCTTTTTATAAGAAAAACAAAACAAGTCTAATTGGGGGTCTCCATCAAGTCTCTCTTGTTAGAGATCAGGAGCACCAAGGAAGAGGGGAAGGAAAGACTGTAGGAGTCAGAGGGGATGGAGGACACCAGAAGACCATAGCCCACCAAATCAACTAATCAGGGCTCGCAGAGACTGAAGAGGCACTCCAATGTTTCATTCCTAGGATTCATATGATAGCCTAGAACTCCAACTCCAGAGGATATGATGCTCTCTTCTGGCCTGCATGGCATCTGTCCATGTAAGCAAGTATGCATGTTTGCACATGCATGTAACACACATACTCTCCTCTCTCTCTCTCTCTCTCTCTCTCTCTCTCTCTCTCTCTATATATATATATATATATGCACACACACACACACACACACACACATATATATATATATATATATATATATATGTAACAAAGAACAGTTGAACAACTTAAATTTGGAACCATCTCTTCAAGTTAGGTGAAAATGTTGCCATTGCCATTGGAGCTAAATTAATGCAAGACAACTTGTCAGTCTATGCAAAGAAACACTTGGAAAAATAATCATACAAAAATATCATTGAGTACTCACTATAAACAATGTATCTAGTACACAATTTTTACATTTCTCCTTCAAAGAAACCTTTACGTATCAGTGAGGACTCTCCTGTATGTAGGTGATGAAATCTCATTAATTGTGGTGGAAAATAACAGGCTGTATAGTTTTCAACTGAGTGAATGTCTAATGCTCATGTTGGCTTGAAACTACTGAAACAAAGTGCTCCATCAAGATAGCCACAGATCTGTATTTCTCTTCTCAGATCTCAGTTCTGCTTGTCTGTACTGGCTTAACTCTCAAAACAGGCTTTATTTGTGCGTAGTTGATATACCTTGGACTGTTATTGGTTTCTGAGCTACCTGTATCAGAGAAGGACACAGACTGCCCCCGCTGTGTGTCCTTAATCCTGGACAATAGCTGAGGGCAAGAGTGTGGGCTCAACTGAAAGACTGGTTGAGAAATCTGGCTCACTCTTCCCCACCTTTCCCATCTCTACTGTCCTCTACTCCATTGTAAACATCTACAAGGTTAACTATTGGGTTCCATAAATGAGTGGGATATTTGTCCTGGTTGCCTTTTCTGCTTGTTTTGTTTCATTCACCAGAACACTCTCAATTCCATTCACGTTGCTGCAAATGTCAGAATTTCATTCAGTTTCTGAATAAGCTTATTCCATTGTGTAAGTATATCATTTTAAAAATTCACTTGTCAACTTAAGGCTTTTTGGCTGATTGTGAATTGTACTGTAATGATCATGATCTTGCCAGAATCTTGTGAGATCAGATTCTAATACTTTCTGTATATTCATCCTACTACTGTAGGTTTGCTGCATTATATGGTAGTTCCACTTAAAAGTTTTATTTTAGAAGTCTCCACACTGTTTCCCATCTCCACACTGTTTCTCATAATTTCTGAAATGTGCTCCCTATAAAATTTATAAAACCCTCATTTTATATTTCTATATATTAAGAAAAGTTTGTAATTTTTTAAGATAGGTGTTTTATCAGAGATGGATACACATTTCACTGTAATTTTCATGTATGCTTCTCTTAGGATTAACAAAGTGGAGCATTTTAAAAATGTATTTGTTCAAAGACCCGGCCAGGGGGAACAGCTTTACCAGGCCATAGTGGAAGACAATACAGCCAGTTCTGAGGAGACTTGATAGGCTAGGGTCCGATAAGGGGAAGAGGACCTCAAGTATCAGTGGACTATGGGAGGGGCATAGAGGGAAAAGAGGGAAGGTGGGTGGGATTGGGAGGTGATGAGGAAGGGGGCCACAGCCAGGATACAACGTGCATAAATTGTAACATAATAAATTTTTAAAAATTAAAAAAATGTGTTTGTTAATTATGAGAAGCACTTGTGTAAATATTCTCAATTCTCAAAATGTTCAAAAACTTAAAGAAGAAACTGTTATCTCTTGTGAGGTCATCACAATGCTAAGAACAAAAGCAAAGGGAGAGACTCGTTCAAACAATGGAAAGCTACTGTCCTGCATCTCTGATGGACGTTAGTACAAAAATTCTCACTGTGTGTTTTTAGCAAGGATAGGTTACATAGTTATGTTTACAGCACAGATATTATTAAAAAAGTAAAATACCGGCAAACCAAATTCAGTAGCATCTCAGGAAGATCATTAGCAATGATCAATTGACTGTTGACATATCATATAATAGTTGAGAAGTGCACATTGTTCAAGTACATGCATATGTCATTTCTCCTCTTTACCAGCTGAGGACATCTGTGATTCCTCTTTTAAAGTAAATATTTATAACATTTTGCTTTTGTCAAGAAAACATCATTTTTTGTTTCTAGTTTACATCATATGAAATGATTTTCACCTCTGTTAATAAAAATAGGATGATTTTTTTTTTACTGGAAAAAACAGGAGATTTGGGGGATTAAAAAAATGAATCCCTTAGAAGAAATCCATCTTTTCCACTTTAGAAAGGACAGGGATGCTTGTTCTAGTTCTAATGTATTTTACAATATCTAACCATGCAAGTACAACATTGTAACTTGGAAGCAGAAAATTCTATGCACAAAATAATGTATCCAGGGTTCTGAGGTCATTACCCAGAAAAAGAACAAGGGCATCATGACTTAAAACAACAACAACAACAACAACAACAAAAAAACCAAACATTGAAGAATTGAAGATGGTGATATTCTTTGCCTAATTATCCTTGCTAAAAGAAATCAAATACTTGTTAAAAAGGAGTGGTGATAAATTTTTACATTATAATGAAGGAAGTAAAGCATCCACAAGCTAAAATTAATAGTAAAAAGTTCCTTGTGCTTTAAAAGTCATCCATTGTTCAAAATATGGTACATATATTTGACTGACTTTGAAGTGACTTTCAGTGGGATGCCTGGAGGTAATGGATCTATTTATCTTCCTTATGGATAAAATGCTTAAATATATGTATGGATTAAGTGGATCTCTCTGGACTATTATGTATCTGAAGAAAAAGTACTTCAAAAGGAAAATCTTTAAACACAAATAATTTGTTGCAAGCATCATGGATTTATCATCAGACATGCTTTCTGTCTTATAATTTCATTAATTTTCTATTGACAAGATGCTTCAGTTGCATGAGAGCTAAAACCATTCTTTTTCTTCTGAAAACAAGTGATTTAGTAACCTAATGATTTTTCATATGTGCTTTTGTCTTCCTAATGTTTATCTTGGTGAAGTATGGTTGCCTAAAGTGTAGGGCACACACGTAATGCCTGATACCTCGAATAGTTTCTCTTCCTCACATTTTCTATACCTGGTTCTTAGGTGTGGTCAATGATATTTTGGTGTCAATAAAATGTTCAGAATCCACAGTGCATTTCTAGTTTGTGCCAGAGGGGAATCAGGTGAGCTTTAGGCACAACTCCCGCTAAAGCAAACACACAAATAGGAGAGTAAGTGACTGATGGATACAGACAGGAGTTGAGGTTGTTTAAAATACAAAATAAAAGTTCTTTAAAATCCCTCTGTAAATTTCTATAATGTCCTGTTTTTTTCTCCATTATAAATGTTTGATTTGCTTTGTTCATTCATATACACTCACCATAGCATCAGTCAGTAAGGATGGTCTTGTATTCTACTGAATCACACAAATGTTTTTCTCTTTGTGGGCATATAGTATCTATCTTTGTGAAAGATCACATCATTTCATGTGCTCTTAAACTTCTTGTTGGCTGCGTTCTCCTGTAGATAAAATTTCATCTTGAACTCATATTAAGTGATGTGTTTTCCTTGTACCTGTGTCATAAGTGACTTCCATAAAATTTTCCCAGTTAATAATACCACTTTAGCCTATTTTCCTTTACTTTGCACAAAACCATTCAACTTTCTTGCTCAAAGAAAACATACGCAGGGGTATTCATTACTTCACCAAAATAGATATGATATTTTAGCACCCATAATTCTCCATCTGTATGCCAGATGCTTGCAGACACGTGGCACTGCTCATATTTTAAACAAACAAATGTGAAATGTACAAGATGGGTAAAGGGCAGTGTTAATGCTTTACACATGTGCCACCATTATTTGAGCTATATTAATCTTCTCTGAAATCTTAAATATCATTTGAAAAATGAATACTGCAATTCTGAGGAACAGGGATGGAAAATGAACCAACATATTTAGCTGCTCACTATTAGCCTCATATATAACAACTTAGAAAACCCCCGCAAGGCAAACAACACTTGAATTGGGTTCATACTGAAACAAAATGCAAAAGGTCATTGAACTGTGGATACATTTTGTGTTGAGTTTTGTTTTCTTTGTCTCTGTGAGATATTGATTACTAGTGTTATTATTTACTGTAAAATGATTAGTTATATAAAAGAGACATTTTAATAATTCAATTTAATTAGTTGTAGAAAAATAAAATCAGAGTTCACATTTATACACATGTGTATCGATGCCACTTAAAAATATTTTAAGTAGATTCAGTTGTGCATTTTTTAATCTCATCGTTTTGTCTTATTGGAATGTGATCATCTTAAGTCTTCTTTCTTGATGTGCATTTAGTATCAGACAGAATTGTACAGAGAGTACATATTAAGTTTCTTCATTTGTTAAGTGTTCATTGGTGGATTTCATATTAGTATATGAAATGAATCTAGTTTAAATAAAGCTTTATGTGGACTCTCTGGCCCATTATTTTTGTTCTCGTGTACAATCCTCCCTGGTTATCTGCTTTTCCTAAAGATATACGTATACTATTTTCTTGATTCCTGTTTCCCTGAATCTTTAGAAATTTCATGCTTTCCTCTTTTAATTAAATTACTTTTATACTAATTACAGTTTATTTACTTTTCATCCCAGCTGTACCCACCTCCCCCATTCCCTCCCAATCCCATCTTCCCTCCCCCCATCTCCTCCCATGCCCCTCTCCAAGCCCTCTGATAGGGGAGATCCTTCTCCCCTTCCATCTGAACCGAGCTTATCAGATCTGATCAGGACTGGCTCTGCATTGTTCTCCTCTGTGGCCTGGCAAGGCTGCTCCCTACTCAGGGAAGGGTAGGTTAAAGAGCCAACGGCTTAGTTCATGTAAGAGAGAGTGCCTATTCCCCTTACTAAAGAGCCCACTTGGATACTGAGCTGCCATGGGCTACATCTTAGCAGAGGTTCTTAAGACACAATGTCAATATTTTAGTCTAGATTTCATAGGAGATTATTTTATGGAGAACCCATTATCATACATTGTCTTTTATGAAATTCCGCTTTAAAAAAACCTTTCCAAAACACAAAATACAATGCAATGAAGATTGGATGGCTCTTTGATCAGCTTTCACTTGGGAGTGCAGCCTTGCCAGACCACAAAGGAAACTGATGCAGGCAGCCCTGATGAGACTTGATAGGCTAGGGTCAGAGAGAAGGGAGAAGGTCCTTCCCTATCAGTGGACTAGAGAAGGGCCATAGGGGGAGCAGAGGAAGGGTGGGTGGAATTAGAAGAAGATGGAGGGGGCTGCAGTGGGTTTACAAAGTGAATAAATAAATAAATACATAAATATGTAAATAGAAAAGAAAAATACATTTTTATTGCATTTTTTTGACTTTCAGGGGTCAAAATATGGAAGACAGATACCTGTCTGTCTTCGTGGACAAGACCTACACAGACCAAGCTAGATAAAATTCCAGGGCAGATGGGGAAGTTACTCTCCAGGCCCTAACTCTTAATTAAGATGTATTGGCAGCTGGGAGCTACTATCGAAGAAAGAATCATTCTTTGTGAAGGTCACTGGTAGGCTTCTGGTGTTTCAGTAAATGGCGTCACACCCATGCACATATGAATAATCCAAGCTGGACTATCAAACAAAACAAGCAAGCAAACAAAAAGTCATTAGCTTAGGAAGGTATCCTGTTAGAGGAAATGTGAGCATTGGAAGAGAGAAATGAGGAGTGGAAATGGTATCTTATTGTACATGCTCGACATTCTCAATAAATGAACACAATAAAAATATATATTTTCTGTTGACACT
>REGO01000189.1:2755776-2767493 GCA_010120015.1 Rhombomys opimus
CTGTGGCTGGGCTCCTCCTCTGAGGAAAGGGGCCCAAAGAAGGAAAGTGCCCCTCTCCGTTCCTAGAAAAGTCCAAGTCAGACCTGAATCAAAAAGTTCTCTGCTCCTGTGATGAACCCCTCCTTCAGGAAGCCACCATGGTGATTTTCTGGATTCAGTTGCCCCTCCACTCACCAATTTCAGAGTTTCAAATCCTCTGCCTCTCATAAATGGTGCGTGCTGCTGGCCGCCATCTTGGATCCCAGGATCCTTATCAATACTTTAGACTGAAAAATCATAATTATATTGATTGTCTTTTTTTTAATTTTATTTTTCTTATTAGTTACATTTTGTTAACTCTGTATCCCAGCTGTATCCTGCTCCCTCATTCCCTCCCCAATCCCACCCTCCCTCCCTCATCTCCTCCCTGCCCCTTTCCAAGTATATTGTTTATCTTACATACATATGGGTGTATATGAATGAAAATCCTCTATATGGTAATATATTATATCAGAAAAATATTAAAATTATTGTCTATAACTTGAATGTGTCCCAGTTATCCAGGGCTATGAACAGTCTTTTGTTTATTTCCACAGAACTATCTTGGAAAGAAGCAGTGCAAGCCAGTTCACACTCTTGTTCTTGAAGTCTGAGGGATTCTAAAAAGAGTGGTAAGAGAGGCATTCTGAAGAGTATGCACTTGGACTCCTGTCTGATATCAGTGTTTGATCAATAGGCAAAACCAGAAATTTCACCTGGAAGAGAAATATGGAGCTAATGCAGTTATTTTTGAAAAAGGAATGAATTGAATCCATCTGAATGTCATTTCTCTAGTATCTCTTTGGAGCTCTAAATAACTCAGACATTCAAGTCCTCTTATTCTTTACGTTTTATCATTCTGTAAGTTTGTAGTAACTTTATTGAAATGGATGGACTATAAGTGACACGTAGTCATATAGTACATACTCAACAATGACACCAAGTTTTAGTTTAAACCTTGATATCTATGGTTCCAATTGGGCAGATTTTTTGAATGTACCAATATGAATTATCCATTTAAATATTGAACTGAGTACCCAAAATCTATCATTATACAGCAATTAAAATTGTTCCAGAAATAATATAAATGTAAGAGTTACAGATTTCAGTTCTCCACAAAGCTACAATTCTGAAATAAAAATATGTGGTTCCAAAAACTCTCTACCTACTCTTTGCCTAATTGCTGTTTCCCAAATTCTGATTTCCACTGAAAAGAATTATACTGCTGTCTTTGGAAGGTTTTAGATGTGAATTGTATTTGTTGTTTGTAAGCCCGTACTTGTTATAAATATGACAAATTTATATTATTCTAGCCAAAGAATCGTACTTTAAATTACTCTTCACACATTTTAATGATGTTCTGTATTGTTCTTAATGAAGGTCAGACCTGTGAGATAATATGCTATTATTGGCTGCATTCTAGCTATTTTGTATGCGTTATGCATTTGACAAGAACGCAGCTTCTGAAGAAGCAATTCATTTACATAGAAAATGCTTTGCTATGAGCAAACCAAAGCATGCCCGTGTCCAAATATAGAAAGGTGTTGCTGGATTCATAGTCTTATTTTGTGAAAAACATTCTATATATATATATATATATATATATATATATATATATATATATATATATTCTTTGACACTCAGAGGATGAAGACAAAAGACATTTTGTATTTATTTCTTGGTTCTTTTCACTTGATCTTTTGTGGCTTTGTTTAATTTGTGCAAACAAATGTTTAGTAATGTTTAGTTACTGAGCTGATTGCTCATTTAGCTAGCATGCTATACCTGACAGTCTACAGCTCCTTTTCCACTGAAATAATCTTGTAGAAATATCAAAGACAGCTTTGACATGCATTATTTGTGAGGAAACAGAGGACTACAATCTTTGTTTTTATGTGAAAATTTCAGGTTAAATAAAATCATACCCCACCGAGGCAACCATCCAATGAACTCATTGCATAACTATGGATACATTGTTTTTCCTGTCCCAGAGTGACAGGACAAGGAGAGTGACCTGATTTGATTTTTAGACCATTTCAAAATAAAGTCATGTGAAATTAGGTACATATTTTTCAGAATGGTTATTGTTTTTCCTTGGTTTCCTTTCACTTCTGGAGCCACATTTGGGAAAATGCTTTGGATTATACTCTACTATTTTTCTAAGTCTATGAGCAAAGAGGTGTTTTTAGGCTTTTAGAAATTACATAGAAGAAATCTCACAATTGAATGATTTTCCTATAAATGTAATCAATAGGCAAACAAAATCTGGAAAGCAACATTAAAATCCTTCAAAGTTAAAATTGATATGAATGATTGATTTAGTTTTCTTTTCTTTTTATTTAAACCCTGAGAAATAGCTAAGACAGGGTGAGATTTCACAATGAATTCCCTTTGAGTAAGTCAGGCTCTGGAGGCTCCTCTTAAGTTTGTTCAATACTAATAGATTTTTCTTACAGCTCCTTAAATATGTTGTTTACTTGACTCATTTTGATTCTCAAAACTGAACTTGATTTACTCAGTTCTGTTCTCAGAGCTCATGGAAAAGGACAGATGGCTTCCTTAAACTTAGATTCACAATGGCTAAGTGAAACTAAGAAATCATTTGCTACTTCATCCACTGACATTGATTTCTTTATATCTTTGAAAGGACTTTTTGAAGGCTTAAAGGAAAATTCTAAAAAAGCTTATATGGAATGGTTTAAGGCAAAAACAACATTTAGAATAAATAGTTTCAATTTATATTAGGTTTCTAATGAATATATCTTTGAGATCCTGGGAGACATGACAGCCCTCATGACTGCAGTTTATCCAAGTGTTATGACTAAGTCAGATGTGTATCTCAGGTGGATATGGTAATGCATATCTGTATTTCATCAGTCAAGAGGCTGAAGCAGGGCCTCAACTATGCAGATAAACACTATCTCAAGAAAACTAAACCCTAAGTAGTTTTAATAAAAATATCATAAATAGAATCAATTATACAGCTTTTTTATGTAAAGAAAAAACAGATTTTAAACTATTTATATATTGTGTATATATAGATATGTGCGTGTGTGCACCCTGCACCACAGTATATGAGTAGAAGTTAGGCGAGTTATAAGTCAATAAGAGGGAAGAAGGGAAGGAGGAAGGGAAGGAGAAGAGAGAGAGAGAGAGAGAGAGAGAGAGAGAGAGAGAGAGAGAGATTGTTACATCACAGAGGGATAAAGCATTAGATCCTTGTTTCTGTTTTTGCCTCAGACCCAAGAGGAAGATTAGAGGCAAGGAAAGGCACAAAGACAGAGCCAAGGAAAGACAGACATTTGCAATCTCTTTTCTCTGTGGTTTTGGGATAGCTATGAAAGTATTAGTGAGTGATAGACAGTCCTTAGTTAAACTATGAGCCTTACAACACAGTTTACAACACAGGAAATTCAAACAATACACTGAGGCAGCTTAATTTTTCTTGCATTACAAATGTGGAAAATGTGGCACCAAGAAATACTGAGAATGTTGAGATTGTCTTCATTTTATCATGCTCAGTACTCCCAAAAATTATAAGACCAAGCATCGAACTTCCTATTGCCATTTCTCACAGAAAAGCCACACCTGTAGACATGCGTCTTCATCAGTCAGCAGCAGTATGAGTATGCTTATGTATGTGTTACTTTTTCTAGGAATCCATTCAGAACACATCCTTCTCTTGTACTAATGTCTAACAGAGACACATAAGGGATAACTCTCTTTTATTTTGTTTATTACTTATGTCATGATTTTTAAAAACTTATATGACTTTTTAAAAAACCCATTCATTTTAAATAGACAGTAAATTTAAGGCTCTGTTGAAATAGTGAAAAATATATCCATATCCAAATGAGGTAGAAATCACTTCTGAAAGTTAAAGGGCTTCATTTTGATCTTGCCAAATCTATCATCTGGACAGTGAATTACCAGGTGCACACAGAGGGTGTTATTGACCTATTCATCTAGCTTCTTTCTCTCTTGCAATTCAAACTACAAACAACGTGATTCTGATTGCGCTTCTGTGTGCAGCTGTAGTGAGATTGATTGCCGGGACTCCTGTGCCCAGCATCGTTGTCACTGGCAGGCCGGGAGGTGAGATCCTTTCCAGTACTTTGAAACACTCGGACAGAATCTATCTCCTAGTTTAATGTCCAAAACCCTTTACCATGGTTACTTATTTCATCTTGCTACTGAATATTTTATTTAGAAAAGAAGAGTAGTGTGTGCATGCTTTTAGTCTCCGCTGGTCAAGTGTTTTCTGGCTGTTCATTTTACAGTCAAACAGGCAGTAATGCACTTGCTGGCAATAAAGAGAAGTGTTTTCTTGTCTTTTATGTCATCTGTTCTGTTTATGTCTAAGAAAAGAGAAGGACTAGAGTCTCTCACATTATGTTTTATTAATGATTTCATCTTATAAACACATGTATGTATAAATGGTGTGTATTAAATATGTATGAGGAAGGACATGGATTATATCATCAACACTAAATTTATATTCGCAACAAGAGATTTTATCTCTAAGAGAAACAAACAGTGCTGACTAAATCTTACTAGGTTATATCCTAATATTTTCCTGACTTTCATTGCTCTGCAAAGGAAATAAATAGAGGTCATGGAAAATGTTTGAAGCATTTGCTTAAACTAGATTCTGGATGTCATTCCTGTTTTTGCAATTTATTTTCCATATCCTGTTGAGATGCTTTTTTCAATTCCTTCATTTTAATACTGAAAAAAAACAACAACTATGAACCCTGTAAAGCGAGAATGAAGAGTCAGTTAATGACTGAAATAATTTAACATGTCTTTATTGCTTTTTAAATATGAAATATATGTTAGATGCCACACTTGCAGTATTGATGATCTGACAAAATGTAAGTGACTGTTTCTTAAGAGTAACTGTTGTAATTGGTGTTTAATATTTACTACTAACATATCTTCTGGTAATTCTGCTGTTAGTCCTAAACAGCCGTATAACCAAATCACCACACAGAGACTGGGTTTATTTAGCTAACCTAGAACACAATGCTGGGCAATAGTTACTCCATCCTAAACCTCCAAGCCTTCATAGTTTCCTAACATTTAGAATTTACCCATTATTCTTGCTTTTTATGAAACCTTAGGTCTAGTTCATTCTGCATGTCGTTCCAAGACCTCTCTCTAGCTTTCTCTCCCAGCTTCTTTTCGCTCTCTCCTCCTCTGCCTCCCACTCCTTCCTGTCCTCTGACTCCTCTCCTCTCCTGCATACTCCTTCCTCTCCATTGTTCAACATTCTGGCTGTCTGTTTTATTTTGGCATGTTTACACAAAGTTGAGACAGGTGATGCTTAGGATAAGTATCACAATGCAATGTCCGGATTGAAACCAGTGAGTGGGGGAGAGAAATCAGCATTTGAATGAAAAACAGTAAGGTGTATACATTCTAAAAGAACATTATACCAACAAATAACTGAATTGTTTAGGTTGTCAAAAGAATGTTCTACCCTGGAATATATCAAATATGCTTGTTTGTTCATTCTCATTTTACTAACATGTAATATTTAGTTATGTAACTGGTAATTATCTATCATCTCTATCTGGCTATCTGTCATCTATCTAAAGATGGACACAGCTAAGCAATATTTCCACATTTGTCAAGCTGTGGATAAAGACATTGATCTCTGATCACTCTCCTAGAAAACAAATCACTTTTAAGATATGGTAAAAAATGGAGGATATCACTTGGTTTTCCTGAGAAGAAAAGGCCTTGCTTCCTGAGTCACATAGCTGATGACAGAACTGTCCTGTGGTATTTATGGGATATGTTTATTCCATCTCCTTATTCTAGAATTGTCTCAATAACCCCACTAAATAAAGACATGTATTTCTTGAGACATTTCAGCTCCTTTATCCTATTGGCAGTCTTCTTTGAACTAAAAAATTGAAGATTTAATATTCTGATTATATCAACAGTTATCATCATTAATGTGTTCTGAGTATTTTAGATTCATCAAATTAAATATTATATAAATTGTATAAACTTTCTCCATCTACTTACTGACATGATTCTATACATTTGCAATGAAGAACATTTGCATTAACTAGATTTGGATATTTTTTCTGTCACATCCCTTAAATTTATAGCAATACAACTCTTAGCCAAAAAGCAGTTTTGTAAGTTTCTGAGCAGGTCATGAATATAGACTTTTTGTCCTCAGATACTATTGTTAGTTAATTTAAAGCCCTTTCCTCGTCACTGCTAAGTGCTTTAGTCTGACATGCATTCTCCAAATGAAATGTGGCTTTGATGGATAAACTCAATTAAAGCCTAGGCATTAGATAAGTTAAACAGAGAATTGGACCGATCTTTACCAATCTACCTTTAAAAATACAATAAGTATTTCAAAATGAAGCAGTCATAAATTATATGGAAAAATATGTTAGTAAAACAGATTGAAATGTGAATCAATTACTCTATGCAAATAGCTGTTGCTTAGGAAGCAGCATTCGTTCTCCTCTCTGACTCTTGTAGTTTGGATGTGCTTTTATTAAGTAAAATCAAACAACTGCCCCTTGACTGTTGCATCTATAAAAATTCTGTGACTTTATTGTTTTTAATTTTGTTAACTCAGCTAGTTTTATTTTGATATTAACAACTTTGAGATCACTTAAAATCTGAAAATCTCTATAAGCCATGACATTTGTTTAGTTTTCTAAAACATAACTTAATGAGTATCTGGCTTGGAAAAACCCTTACTCTTACCCTTATAAGTGATATTTATATCACTTCCTTTTTGTAATTATTAAGTTAAATTTTCTATATTCTTTGTAATATAAAACCAGCATAAGAACTGCCTATCAGCACTGCCCATAGAGAAGGACGGAATAGATTGTGCAACTCCCAAAATTAATGACTTTGTTAACTTTTAAAATATTAAACATATTTCTTAGTTTATGCAGACAGAGATCGATGAACAAGTAACTCATTAAATGATACCAGATTATTTATTTGGTTTTTCTCTTTATTCTCTCAGTTCATCTTTTTTTTTCTTTTTTTTTAATTTTAATTTTTATTTTTATCAGTTACATTTTATTAATTCTGTATCCCAGCCGTGCCCCGAACCCTCATTCCCTCCCAGTCCCTCCCTCCCTCACTCATCACCACTGTGCCCCTTTCCAGGTCCACTGATGGGGGGGGCCTCCCCCCATTCATCTGATCCTGTTTTATCAGGTATCTTCATTGAGTTCCTGTTAGAAATAGTCCTTGTTCCCCTCACTTTGGGAAACCAATTGGTTACTGAGCTACCACAGGCTACATCTGAGCGGAGGTTCTAGGTTATATCCATACATGGTCCTTGGTTGAATGTCAGTTTCAGAAAAGACCCTGTGCCCAGATATATTTGGTCTTTGTGGAGCTCCTATCCTTTCCCCATCAGACTAACTCCCCTTCTTTCTTATGATTCCCTGTACTCTGCCAAAGGCCTGGTCATGAGTCTTTGCTTTGAGAACACTGCTAGTTAGAGGCTTTCAGATGCGCTCAGTAGACCCCTGTCATGCATTCAATGCACATCCCATCTGTCTTTCTAAACGAGGATTGATCCTCTTACCCCAGTTTTTAGCACTTCATTATCTTCTGACTTTAGGTCTTACAATTTTATGGATAAGTAATTCCTTTCTGTATTAATTTCACCCAAACATGTGTCTTTTTCCAGAACTCTCTTGTCTCTGGTCTCACATGTACAATGAGCTGACTTACTATCTTCAGTAGACTAGGAAGATCTGATATTCAAGGTTGTCCTTGACTGCATAGCAAGTTTGACAAGAGCCTAAGGTCCATAAGACCCTGTCCAAAACCTAATGATTTGAGTTTGTTTAAAATCTACTAAAATTTCTAAACTGATTTCTTGGTTTGCTAATGACAAGAAGGTCTTAACAATAAGCCAGTGATTATTTCAACAAGAGTTCAAAGTTCCTATTATTTCACATAATTATTTGTTAGACAGGAAGACAAAATATGGCTTACTCAACAATAAGCAAATTGCTACAGTTGTTTTTTTCACTGTTACTGTATCATCATTAATGAGTTATAATTTTCATTAACATAATTTTGTAAATTGTTTACTTATGGAGAAATAGTGAGTCATACTTTTATTAATATTAATTGATGAATTGCTTACTTACAGAAGTTATGCACTCTTATTCTTCAGACTTCAGATCAACTAATTTTAATTGCCTCACTTTCTTCTCTTCTAAGCTCTTGCTCTTATTGTTTTCTCTTCCTATCTCCTCTCCTCTCTTTCCTCTTCTCTTTCTTCCTATTTTTTGTTCTTCTTTCTTTTCTATCTTTTTGTTGTCTTGACTGTTGGTATTTAGTCTGTACTGTTTCTGCCTCCTTATGCTTTCTTTTGGGAACTATTTGGAACTCAGCTTAGAAACTAGCATATATTTATCTTATTAAACTGCTAATCTAAATTATCTTCAGATTGAATCTATTGATGTGTCTAACCTGCTAAAAAGTAGCCATTTAGTTGTTAAGATTATAGATATTTTAAAAAGCATAATGGTGGAACTGAACTATAATAGTTCATGTGTTGTGTTTTACTTACAACCTGTACATGTGTGACACAAAAGTGGAGCAATCCTATATTATATACCTAATATCCTTTTAAATGAGTATATATCATTTGTGTCTTTCTGCTACTGGGGTACCTCATTCAGGATGATCTTTTCTAGTTCCATCCATTTGCCTGCAAATTTAATGATTTCTTTGGTTTTAATTGCTGAGTAGTATTCCATTTTGTAGATGTACAAAAATTTCTGTATTCATTCCTCCATCAAGGGACATCTTGGTTGTTTCCAGATTCAATCTATTACAAATAAAGCTGCTACAAACATGGTTGAGCAAATGTCCTGTTGTATATTTGAGCATATTTTAGATATATGTCTAGAAGTGGTATAGCTGGATCTTGAGATCACACTATTCCTAATTTTCTGAGAAAGCACCATCAGAATGGCTAAGATAAAAAACTCAAGGAATGATACATGCTGGAGAAGATGTGGAGAAAGTGGAACCCTCCTCCATGGCTGGTGGGAATGTAACCTGTACAACCACTTTAGAAATCAATCTTGTGTTTTCTCAGAAAATTAGGAATATTTTAATGGCTCCAAATATTTGTGTTTTCTTTAACACACTTGCATGCTAGAGGAATTAATTAAATCAATTTTAAAGTAACTTATTAAAATACCTAATAATTTGAACTCTATTACTATTGTCATGTGTAATTTCTTTAAGTTACAGTGATCACTGTGTTTTATAAATTACCGTTTGCCTCATTTTCGCCTTTTATAAGAAATTATTTTATAGTCTAACTGTAATAGAAATAATTTCTGTTAAGCTATGAAAGAATGTTTGGTAAATGTGATAGGTAAAAACCTATACACAGAGATTGGCCCAGCATTCTGATGGATTGAAAAGTCAGTCTAGCATTAAATTTAAACTTGGACAAGTAACAGCTGAATCCATCCTCATGCCATCTCCGTTTTGAGTCAGGCGGGCTGTTACAATCACGGTAAAATTTTTTATCAGGCTTCCATTCCTCATCTCATTTCATCTCCATTTCTTAGGCCAGCTACAACTGCCCTAGCACAATGCCATCCAACTGGTACTGCTACTAAAACCAGGGTGTTGTATAACAGTCTCCTTCAGGATCAAAACATTACATCCTGCAGGGGAGATCCTTAGGTGGGGAGTAATCAACAACATCAGCAACAACAACAACTTTGGGAAATCCCTGAAACTGACCAGATTCTCTAGGCCTCTCCTTCCAGAGCAAGCAGAGCCCAGCCACAAAGGAGAGCTGCATGGAAGAGATGTAGGCAAAGTGAGGAGTGTGGGAAGGACACTCTCTAACCTGCTGAGCTGCTTGCAGGTTATGCTGTGTGATCCAGGTTCACCAGATTTGTGAACCCATGACGGGGTGGGCTTTGGTGATGCAACTGTCTTAGTCATTTCTGTCCTCACCCATATTCCTGTTAAGTAAACCCAAAAAAATCTCATTGGTTCATAGGAAAAAAATTTACAAAAAAACTATAAATCAATTTCTAGAAAATATTTCACCATTTTCATCGTTTTCACTCTTAATTGGGCCTCTTATGATGTACATGTGATAAAATTAGTCTATATAATTTACTCTTTTAAATATCTATTACCATATCATAGAGTTTTTAAATCAGAATAATAACAGTATCTAGAAAATCATGAGTGTTTGGCTGTGTGATTCTGCACCTATTTGGATCTGTTGCTGTGTATAACCTCTCAGAAGAAAGCTATGCTAGCTTCCTGTCTGGGAGCATAGCAAAGTATCATTAATAGTGTCAGGGGTTGGCTCTATCCCATGGGGTGGGTCTCAGGTTGGGCCAGGCACCGATTGGACATTCCCTCAATCTCTGCTCTATCTTAATCCCTGTACATCTTGCAGACAGGGTAAATTCTGGGTCAAAGTTTTTGTGGCTGTGCTGCTGTTCTTGTGAAAAAATGGGAGGATGGATAGAAGGACCTGGAGGTGACAGGAGCTCTATGAGAAGATTATTAGAGCCAACTAACTAGAACCCAGAAGGGCTTGCAGAGACTGAAGTACCAGAGAAAAACCATGCAAGGAATGGACCTTGGTCCCCTACACAGATGTAGCAGATAGGCAACTCAGGCTTCATGTGGGTTCCCTAGTAAGGAGAGCAGGGTCTGTCTCTGACATGGTTACCTGCTTTTTGATCATGCTCCTCTGGCAGAGCTACCTTGCTTGGCCACAGGTGAAGAAGACATGCTCAGTCCTGATGCAACTTGATGAGCTGAGCAGATGGGAGGGGGCCTCCCCTTTTCCGAAGAAGAGGGGTGAATGAAAGAAGAAGAGGGAAGGTGAGACTGGGAGGAGAGAAGGGAGGACCTATGTTTGGAATGTAAACTGAATAAATAAATTTAAAAATATAAAAATTTAAGAATGTATTTGTATGTTCTCTTTCTTGAATGAATTCATAATCTAATACACATATGTATAATTATTAAAATTATTTTATTTTGTTTAATTATATGTACATGCATTTGCATTTGTGTGTGTTTGTGTGTGTGTGTGTGTGTGTGAGTGTGCAGGTGCCTCTGGAGAACAGAAAAAGATGTCAAACACTGGGGCTGGAATTACAGACCATTGTGATACTCTCAATAGAAGTTCTAGGAATCAAACTCTGGTCTTCTAAAGGGCAGTGTGTGTTCTTGACTTCTGCGACACCCTCCATGCATATATTTATGATTGTTATATATATTCTGTATATCAGCAGTTTTTATAAAGATGAATTATCAACCCATTCAGTCTTGATATGTCATGTTGGTTTGGTTTCACAGTACAGATATGATTATTTATTTTAAATAAAAGATTTTAATCATGGAAGTAACTTAGAACAAAGAATAATAAGCACATCATAATTGCTGGTGATAGTAACTACTTTACATGTTGTTCTAATATCAATTAATTGCTTTCCTTTTATCCCTCTTTGACATACTGTTTATGTAAGGTTTTTCTTTCTTTTTCTTACTTTGCTTGATCAGTTACTTTTCAATTCTCTGAACCTAAAATTCAGCTAGAAAATCTGAGGAATCCTGAGGTCAAAATGAATGAATCTAAGCTGGCTGCCTTTAAGACAAAAGCTTTGAAAAGTTACAGCTAAGTTATA
>REGO01000189.1:2769318-2828338 GCA_010120015.1 Rhombomys opimus
TTTGTGAACCCATGACGGGGTGGGCTTTGGTGATGCAACTGTCTTAGTCATTTCTGTCCTCACCCATATTCCTGTTAAGTAAACCCAAAAAAATCTCATTGGTTCATAGGAAAAAAATTTACAAAAAAACTATAAATCAATTTCTAGAAAATATTTCACCATTTTCATCATTTTCACTCTTAATTGGGCCTCTTATGATGTACATGTGATAAAATTAGTCTATATAATTTACTCTTTTAAATATCTATTACCATATCATAGAGTTTTTAAATCAGAATAATAACAGTATCTAGAAAATCATGAGTGTTTGGCTGTGTGATTCTGCACCTATTTGGATCTGTTGCTGTGTATAACCTCTCAGAAGAAAGCTATGCTAGCTTCCTGTCTGGGAGCATAGCAAAGTATCATTAATAGTGTCAGGGGTTGGCTCTATCCCATGGGGTGGGTCTCAGGTTGGGCCAGGCACCGATTGGACATTCCCTCAATCTCTGCTCTATCTTAATCCCTGTACATCTTGCAGACAGGGTAAATTCTGGGTCAAAGTTTTTGTGGCTGTGCTGCTGTTCTTGTGAAAAAATGGGAGGATGGATAGAAGGACCTGGAGGTGACAGGAGCTCTATGAGAAGATTATTAGAGCCAACTAACTAGAACCCAGAAGGGCTTGCAGAGACTGAAGTACCAGAGAAAAACCATGCAAGGAATGGACCTTGGTCCCCTACACAGATGTAGCAGATAGGCAACTCAGGCTTCATGTGGGTTCCCTAGTAAGGAGAGCAGGGTCTGTCTCTGACATGGTTACCTGCTTTTTGATCATGCTCCTCTGGCAGAGCTACCTTGCTTGGCCACAGGTGAAGAAGACATGCTCAGTCCTGATGCAACTTGATGAGCTGAGCAGATGGGAGGGGGCCTCCCCTTTTCCGAAGAAGAGGGGTGAATGAAAGAAGAAGAGGGAAGGTGAGACTGGGAGGAGAGAAGGGAGGACCTATGTTTGGAATGTAAACTGAATAAATAAATTTAAAAATATAAAAAATTAAGAATGTATTTGTATGTTCTCTTTCTTGAATGAATTCATAATCTAATACACATATGTATAATTATTAAAATTATTTTATTTTGTTTAATTATATGTACATGCATTTGCATTTGTGTGTGTTTGTGTGTGTGTGTGTGTGTGTGAGTGTGCAGGTGCCTCTGGAGAACAGAAAAAGATGTCAAACACTGGGGCTGGAATTACAGACCATTGTGATACTCTCAATAGAAGTTCTAGGAATCAAACTCTGGTCTTCTAAAGGGCAGTGTGTGTTCTTGACTTCTGCGACACCCTCCATGCATATATTTGTGATTGTTATATATATTCTGTATATCAGCAGTTTTTATAAAGATGAATTATCAACCCATTCAGTCTTGATATGTCATGTTGGTTTGGTTTCACAGTACAGATATGATTATTTATTTTAAATAAAAGATTTTAATCATGGAAGTAACTTAGAACAAAGAATAATAAGCACATCATAATTGCTGGTGATAGTAACTACTTTACATGTTGTTCTAATATCAATTAATTGCTTTCCTTTTATCCCTCTTTGACATACTGTTTATGTAAGGTTTTTCTTTCTTTTTCTTACTTTGCTTGATCAGTTACTTTTCAATTCTCTGAACCTAAAATTCAGCTAGAAAATCTGAGGAATCCTGAGGTCAAAATGAATGAATCTAAGCTGGCTGCCTTTAAGACAAAAGCTTTGAAAAGTTACAGCTAAGTTATAAAATTATAAATAGAAATTTTCACTTAAGCAAATCACTGGTTTGTAAAAATTACTATATATCCGTGAGAATTCGTCAGTTTAAAGGACAGTCCTTCATCCTGCTTTGGTACCATACAAGTTTTTCCAAATGTCACACAGCAACTTGATGTATAATTCATTAAATGGAACGCTCATTCTTTGAGTGTAAATTTAGATACTTTCCATTCTTTTAATTCCTTGTTCAAGGTGTTCCCATATTAGAAACTTAAAAGGAATTATAAAAGAAAGGCTTTGAAATATGAAGAAATCCAATTATAGACTATATAAATTTATAAGCAATTACATTTAAGTAGTTTATCCCTAACATGTCATGGATGTAATTTCTTAAAGGGTTGTAAAAGAATTAGTGATAAATGTGTTAAGTTTAAGCATTTCATTAAATTGAGAAATGTATTCCCATTTGAAGTGCACTTATCTTTTCTTCAAATTCTTGCACTATAATAATCAGAAGACCTGAAAAATACATAACAACACTCAAAAACACATTCATAATTTAAATTAACATAATCAGAACTTGAATTGGCAAATATTCAATTTTGCTTTTAAGAAATTTTAATTATTAACTTTAACAGAGTAATAAAACTTTTCTGTCTGGAGAAAAAAAATCCCATGTAATTATTTTTGATTCATCTGGATAGTAATGTACGTTGTAAGACCTTGTTATTTCAGTGATCTATTTTATATAGTTCTAGGAGAATGTGGAATGTGTAAACACTCTGGGGAAAAATGGTATCATGTCTTCAGTTTACCATAACTGAAAATGTAAACCAAGTTTAGTTAGCCTTTTGAGCCTCAATTTTGTTGTTTGGAAAATGAAGGATATGGTCTGGTGATCCAGAAACTCTCCATTCTCTTGAAAATAAGTAAATTCTATTACAAGCTCAATTACCTCATTATCTTTGATGGTCCAAAGAAAGTGTGATTAGCAAATATATTGAAGTTTTGCAGCTGATTTTAGATCAGGTCTTTGATTCACTGCTTGGCACAGTGTCGGAGGAGAGTGGAATACACTGAGGCTTGTGAACAGACAGAAGAAATGTGAAATCTTAAAGTCATGCCTTTAAATATATTTTCAGATTATTATGTGTCAAAAGTCCAAGCAAAGAATATATTGATTTTTCTTCTTAAAGACTCAGACTAATGTCTTCTCTTTCATCAGCGCTTCCTATGGGCGCTTCATCATGGTAACTTAAACACAAGAATATCTCTCATTCAGTATTCCTGTTGGTCCTGAGGCTAAAATAATTAAATTAAATTAGACTCACAAATCATTTATTCTGATAAGTTTGATTAATTTATAATTTTTTCTTGAAAAATTTCAATATCTTTTTTTATCCAACTTCTTTTGTTTGAGTCATTTCACATTTGCATTCTAGGATGTTGTTCTGAAATTTTCAAGTATCATTAGAAAAATATTCAAACAAATACAAAAATAGAAGACCACTTTCTTAAAATATGGTCTATGTTTTATTTAAAAGAGAGAAGAGTAGGAGACTATAGGGGTGAAGGATCCATGCTTCCCTCTTGTAGCCCTACACTTAAACTAACCTTTCTGGGTCTGTGGATTGTAGCTTGATTATCATTTACATAACAGCTAATATACACTTCTAAGTGAGTACATAGCATATTTGTCTTTCTGTGTCTGGGTTACCTCATTCAGAATGATTTTTTTTCTAGCTATATCCATTTGCTTGCAGATATCATAATATCCTTGTTTTTTTTTTTGTTTTTTTTTTTTTTTTTTCTTTTTTTTTTTTCTTTTTTTTTTTTTTTCTCTTTTTTTTCTTTTTTTTTTTTTTTTTTTTTTCCAGTTCAGGGCATTTAGGTTGCTTCCAGTTTTGGATATCATGAATAAATCCTCTATGAATACAGTTGAGTAAGTGTTCCTGTGGAAGGGTGGAGCATCTTGTTGGTATATTCCCAAAAGTAGAATGCTGGTTCTTCAGGTAGATTAAATCCCAATTTTCTGAGGAACTGCACTATTTATTTCCACAATGGCTGTACAAGTTTTCGTTTTCACAAGCCATGGACTACACTTCTCCTTGCACACAAATGACAGCTTAAGCTGCTTTGAATGTAGAGGCAGGGTCAGCAGAGTAGGACTAACCCTGAGAGCAGAGGAGCAGGTGATCTGTCTGAGGGCTTGAGCATTGGAAAGCAAGCCTTACCTCTGGTCTGTCTTAGAGTTTCTTGGGCAAGAGAGAGATGGCCTCCCATCACCACTCCTTGCCCTTTGCAACAGGTAGCAGAGCTGGCCATGAAGTCATGAGAGCAGAACAATTGTTAATGGCCCTCATTAGCTTCAATACTTGACCCTGAACCTTGCTTGTGAAGCACAGTCCACCTTGTGCTGACCCTTGTGCAGGATGCATGGGTAAGCCAGCTCCAAAGGCATGAACATGGGAGAGCTGGCTGTGACCCTCATCTGCCATGAGGTAGCATGTCCAAGGGAAAGAAACTTTTCCCCCCTTTGCCCATTGCTGCCTGTGGAAGGCAGGTGAGCTGGTTCTAAGGTCATGAGAGCAGAAGATCAGACCCTGCCTTGGCCTAGGAATCACAGTAGAGCTGTCCCTGGTGGCAAAGACACTAGAGAGCCAGTCTGAGGGCATGAACACAGGAACACTGACCCTGCCACTTGCTAGCTACAACACTGGGTGAGATGCTGAGGTGGTGCTGGGGAGCTTGCATTGACAGTTCAGGTGCAGAAGACCTGGGGGGCTGATTCACTCAGCTACCTCCCAGCTTCGGATACAGGGTTTTGAGTTGTCCCACCCCAACATCTGCACCATCTGCTGGAGCAGGTGAAAGGGCCAATCCTGCAGTTTCAAAGCTGCATGACCTCCATGACACAGGCAACAACAGGCTATCTGAGAGGCTGACTCATGAAGATCCATTATTGATAGTGTCACAGAAGCAGAGTCCTCAAACCAACCAATGACTCATTACAGTGAGCATTTGCAAGCAGAGATTTGTGGACAAAAGGGTGTGCTCTGCAACACAATAATTGGGACACACTACAGCTTTCACAACAATATTTTTATTTTAGTTTATCTTATTTTCTTTCCTTTTGGGGAAAGAAGAATCTGCAAGGGTAGAGGGCAAATATGAAGGTATGAGAAGATGAGTGGGATTTGGTTGCATGATGTGAAATTTACAAAGAATCAATAAAAAGTTAAAAAAAAAGACTTGAAGTTTTTAGCACACAAGTCTTTCACTTGCCTATTAGAGTTACCTCAAGATATTTTATATTGTTTGAAGCTATTGTGAAAGATATTGTTTCCCTGACCTCTTCCTCATTTCACTTGTCATCTGTATATTGGAGGTTTAATGAATTTTTGGGTTAATCTTGAATCCAGCCATATTGCTGAAAGTGTTTGTCACCTGTAGGAGTGTTCTAGCAGAAATTTCACTTACATATATTATACAATCTGCAAATAACAATACTTGATGTCTTTTTTCCTGATTTGTATCTCCTTATCTTCAGTTGTCTAATTGCTCTGCCTAAAACTTCAAGTATATAATGACTAGATACGGATAGAGTGAGCAACCCTGTCTTGTTCCTGATTTTAGTGGAATTGCATTGAATTTCTCTTCATTTAATTTATGTTCTTATTGGCTTGCTGCAGGCTACAGATACACCTGTATACAAGCCCAGCCATAACCCTCTCTCTACAACATGTCCTGCATGGAAAATATGCCAGGGCAATGGTATCAAAGATCATGTGGGAGTGGCCACCCTATGTTTGGTTTAACTTGTAGCCCATTCTAAAAGAGGGAGCTCATATATTGCACTACCAGAATGGCCAGGAACTGAAAAATGGATAGTACAGAGTTCTAGGGTAGAACCAAACAAAACTGTAATCAAACAAACAAAGAAAAAGTGTGAAGCATCTTTTCCCATCTCTTTCGATTCATTTTGGTTGAAAAGTATATTTTATTAGGTATTAGGATAGCTACTCTAGCTTACTTCTTGGGTATATTTGCTTGGAAAAACTTTTTACAGCTCTTTACCCTGAGGAAAGGTTTATCTTTCTTGCTGAGGTGTGTTTCTTGTATGCAGTAGAATGACAGATCCTGTTTTTGCAACCATTCTGTTAGCTTGTGTCTTTTTATTGGTGAATTGAGACCATTGGTGTTGAAAGATATTACTGACCCAAAGATTATTTCTTCCTATTATTTTAATATTGGTGGTATTAGTGTGTGTGTGTGTGTGTGTGTGTGTGTGTGTGTGTTTTGTGTGCTTCCTTTTGTTTTTGTGCTGGTATGGGATTATTTACTTATTATGTTTTCTTGGATGTAGTTACCCTCCTTGGGGTGGAGTTTTCCTTCTAGTATTTTCTGTAAGGCTGGATTGGTGGATAGACATTGTTTGAATATGGGACACTTCATACTCATCAAAAATAAAAGACTCAGGTTGGCTAAAACATAATAAAATACTTCTAGTGGTATCAACATCCCTATAAACAAACAATACTCAGAGCAACAATAATAAAAATTGCATAGTACTGAGATCAAAACAGACAAGTTGATCAATGGAATCAAATTGTAGAGTCAAAAATAAACCAACACTCCTATGGGTACTTGATTTTCTACAAAGAAGTCAAAGCCATACAATGGAAAAAGCAAGCATCTTCAAAAAATGGTGCTGGTATAACTGGATGTCTGCATATAAAAATGCAAATAGATCCATATTTATCACCTTGCACAAAAATAAAGTCCAAGTGGATCAGAGACTTCAACATAAAACCAGATACACTAATTTTATTATAAGAGAAAGTGGGGGGAAAGTCTGGAACTCATTGGCACAGGAAAATTCTTCCTGAAGAAAAAATTAACATCCCAGGCTCTAAGATCAACTGCTAATAATTGGGATCTCATGAAACTGAAAAGCTTCTGTACAGCGAAGGATATTGTCAATAGAACAAAAGGACAGCCTACAGATTGGGCAAAGATCATCACTAACCTTACCTCAGAGGCTAATATCTAAAATATATGAAGAAATTAAACAAAAACAAATCAAATAACCAAATTAAAAACAGTTATAGAGCTGAACCAAGAATTCACAACAGAGGAAACTCTAATGATTAGAAGCACTTACTCATGACCAAAACTTTGGCAGAGTACAGGGAATCATAGGAAAGAAGGGGAGTTAGTCTGACGGGGAAAGGATAGGAGCTCCACAAGGACCAACTATATCTGGGTACAGGGTCTTTTCTGAGACTGACATTCAACCAAGGACCATGTATGGATATAACCTAGAACCTGCTCAGATGTAGCCTGTGGTAGCTCAGTAACCAATTGGTCTCCCAAAGTGAGGGGAACAAGGACTATTGCTAACAGGAACTCAATGACTGGCTCTTTGGCCTCGCCACCCCCCAAGGGAGGAGCAGTCCTGTTAGGCCACAGAGGAAGGCTTTGCAGCCAGTCCTGAAGACACCTGATAAAACAGGATCAGATGAATGGGGAGGAGGTCCCCCCCCATCAGTGGACTTGGAAAGGGGCATGGTGGAGATGAGGGAGGGAGGGACTGGGAGGGAATGAGGGATCGGGACACGGTTGGGATACAGAGTTAATAAAATGTAACTGATAAGAAAAAAATTAAAAAAATAAAAATTAATAAAAATTTTTAACATCCTTAGTCACCAGAGAAATGCAAATCAAAATGACTCTGCAATTCTACCTTATACCAGTGAGAATGAATAAAATAAAAAACTAATGTGACAGCACATGCTGGTGAGGTTGTGGAAAGAGAGAAATGATCCTTCATTGCTGGTGGGAGCACAAACTTATAGTTTTGGAAAACAATCTGGTACTGTCTCAGAATATTGGGAAAAGTTTTACCTCAAGACTCATCTAATTCATTCCTGGGCATGTACCCAAAAGATGCTTTGCTATACTGCAAGGACATTTGCTGTACTATGTTCATAGAAGCTTTATTTTTAATAGCCAGAAACTGGAAACAACCTAGATGTCCCTCAACTGAAGAATGAATAAAGAAAAGGTGGTACATTTATACATGGAATATTACTCAGCTATTAAAAACAAGGACACCACGAAATCTGCAGGCAGATGGATGGAACTAGAAACGATCATCCTGCTTGATGTAACTCAGACCCAGAAAAGACACACATGGGAGGTGGTCACTCATAAGTGGACATTTTCCATATGGTGCAGAATAAACATTCTACAATCCTCAAAGAAGCTAAGTAGCAAGGAAAGCCCAAAGGAGGCTGCCTGAATAACACTCAGAAAAAGAAATAGAACAGACATCAGGAGTGCATGAAGAGGGGGAACTTGGTAGGAGATGAAATGGGAAGGGATATAAGTTTGGGTATCAGAGGAGGGGAGGTTTGGGAGGTTACAGGGCTGGGAGGGTGAAGGTAAAGGTGGTGCATCTCTTTGACAAGCTCCAGTTCTTCAAAAGGTAGACTCCCAAGAGTATATTGGTGTGACTCTAAACTGAGACTTTAGCAGGGGTTTGAGGTGGGGCAGGCAGACCTACATGGAGATTGAAGTGATAACTTTCTAGCCAGGCAGGATTCCTAGTAGAAAGAGGAAGCAACAAGCTACTCTCAAAACCATTGACCCAAACATTAACCTATCTGTAAGAAATGCAGTGATAAAGAGGAAAGAGAGATTTAAGGAATGTCCAACAACCAATAATTGGCCCAACCTGAGATCTACCCTATGGTAGAAAGCCACCTCCTGACACTATTAATGATATCCTGCTATACTTGTAGACAGAAACTTAGCATAAACGTTGTCACAGAGGCTCCATGCAGCAGCAGATTGAAAAAGATCCTGAGACTCAGTAGTCAAACATAGGGCAGGGCACTGGGAGTCTTGTGGAAGTGGTTGGGGGAAGATAGGAGGATCTGGAGGGGACTAGAACCCCACAAAAAGACCAACAGAGACGACTAAGCCAGACCCACAGGGGCTTACAGAGACTGAAGCATGTACTAAACACGCCTGGTCTGTACATAGGCTCATACACACATGTGGCCGATAGGCATCTTGGACTTCACATGAGGCTCCCAGCAAGTGAAGCATGGGCTATCTCTGATATGGTGGAGTCGGTTGCCTGCTTTTGGATCACTTCACCCTAGCTGGATCCCTTGCCTTGCCTCAGTGGAGGAGAATGTGCCCAATGTGACTTGAAGTGCTGGAGGGTTGATACAGGAGAGGATGTGGCTGCAGGGGAAAGGGTCTCCTCTTTCCTATGAACAAGGGGAAGGGTGAAGAGAGGAAAGAGGAAGAGGGTGGGAGGGCAAGACCAGAGGAGAGGAGGGAGAAGGCTTCATTTAGGATGTAAAGTGAAGAAATAAAGCTTATTTAAAAAAAAAAAAAAAGTAGGAGATAATCCCCAATATCTGCATTTACTGTGATTTCTCACCACCCCTTTGACAGAAGATACTAATTCATGCATGAAATAAATGAAATTAGCAGTTAGGAGTGTGAGTCTGGCCTTTTGGCCTAGGAACAGAGAGACTGTTCACAGTAAAGAAACATATACTTTTTTTCCCTCCCTATTGTTGGATTGGCCACATGAATGCAAAACACTCTTCTACTTTATTTTTTTTCAAAAGTTAATGAAAAATTTAACAATAAAAAAATGTTTTAAAGCCTGTAGATAAACTAAACAAGAAGTTTATACTTGAGATAAGTTAAATCAATTATTAGAACTTCACAGTAAACAAGGAATCTTGGATTTCTACTTACTTGTGTGGCCAACCCTGAAATCACACACATGCAAGTAAACTGAATGGACTTAGCAGGTTGTATTTATATATTTAGGTGTGTATATTACAATAACAATTGAAGAAAAAGAGGCCTTTAAATTCAGAGAGGGCAAAGGGGATACAGGGAAGAATGTGGAGAAAAAAAGACAGGGGAAGTGATGTAAATACATTTGAATGAAAATAATAAAAATTAGATGTGGGCATATGTATGGGCATAGTGGTCTTGCCAATTTGACATGTTCTGTGAACTCTTTCTGGTGCTCTTCCAGAAACGGACTCATCCTGAAGAATCACACCTGATAGACTCATACTGAATTGTTCCATAACATTAGGAGACTGATTCCTTTATGTTGTGGTGACAATAAACCTAGGAGTGATAGCACTCTCAAGACAATATGAAATAAGAAATGTAAAGACTGGGTAGATGTTCAGTATGTTGCCAGTAAATGAAACAACCTCATGTTGTGATTAGGATGTTTCTGGGATTATTATAACAAAATATAGCTGCTGACAGAACTAGCTGTTCTTAGAGACTTTGAAAGTGAAAAGTTTATTTAAGCCATACTTTAATACAGAGAGATTAATTGACATTTTGAAAATAAAAGCATGTTACCTTTATCTTTGGGGATTAAATTAGTTAGGCTCTGTGTACGTGATTGCCTTCTCTACCTCGATACTTACAGTGTGTTAGAGGCTGAATGTGTTACACCGCTCTGCTGTCTGAGGTGTTGGCATATTTTAAAATGCTAAGGGCAGTTCTTCTATTTATACAATGTCTACTAACAATACTTACTCTTGAATAGAGCTTCCATCTAAATGCTTTGTGACAGTTAACTAAGCAAGCTGGAAACCAACAGAACATGAAAATAGCAAGTTCTTTCCACAGAAATTTCATAGTGAATGCACCAACCTTCCTTTTAGTGAGATTTGAGGTATGCTGTAGGAATTCAAGAAATAACTTCTTATAAAACACCTATATATTCATTTCAGATGTTAAATATTTATTTTATTGAGTGACAATTTTTTGGAACAAAGGTATTCTACTTGTTTTATTTTTAAGTAAATATGTGTTCTTTTATGTGTTCTCTTATTGGATTCTTAGTTTATTCTTCAAATTGACATTTTCTAACCACAAAGACCATTGGCCTAAAGAGTGAATTCCAAATAAATATATGACATATTGTGCATGCATGTATGTGTGCGTGAATGCATATATGTATTTGAAAAGCCTAACTAGGGCAGCCTTTTTAGAAAGACATCTGGCTGTATTTAATAAACTTAGTTCCAGTAAAATCCCTGTGCATATTTTCATGGGAACATAAATGAATGTGCATTGTAGCGTCAACACTGATTTTGGTCGCAAAGATGTGGAAACAATCTAGCTGTTCATAATCAGCTGAATGAGTAAGCACACGGTGACGGACACACAGGGCCCAGTGCTGTGCTGACAGAATATATAAAGGAAAGGCAGCCAACACACTAGAGCACACAGAGGTAATACATTCATAGACAATATTATGCATTCTTCAGATCTCTCTGAGTGCTAACACAGTTCCATACATCAGCACCACGGCTCTAAGAATAGTCAAGTGTTTACTTTAATTGTGCTTGCTAATAAGCAGGTAGTGACAGATACCCGAGCTTAATGATAATTTTTGCTTATGACATATGTTCTTAGGAATAATATGATGTAGGAGACAAAAGGGGTGAACCATATATTGTATATATATTTATATATATATGTATATATATATATGTATATATATATAAATACTTTCTAAAATCTTTTTGTCCTGGAATTTTGTTATTTTCAGTATAGATTTTAACTCTCTTGGTAAATAAAAAACTTCTGTTGTTGCATAGTAAATTATTGAGAATTAAAATAAAGCCATGATGAATATTTTGTTGTTGATTAAAACACATTTTACCTATATGTTTTTATTGTGGAGTTAAAAATAAAAAAACTGAGAAGAACGAAAAAAAAACACGATAATGTTAACAGATGAGAATTTTTTTTTCCATAGCCAAGAATCAAGGGGAATGAAGAGTACTGGAATAAACTTATTAGAAATGTCAATTTTGTATTTTTGATTTTGTGGAAAAAATTAATATACACTTAGAAGACAAAAAGTGCATTCTATAAGCATTTTTTGAAAGAGACAATGCAAAAGTCAGAAGATATGAAAGAAACATGTAAAATGTTTTCTTCTGGACACGTCACAGCAAATATAATCTACCAACAGCTATGGCTGTTTGCACAGAAAGGGCACAAAATTGGGCATGCTAACAGTCAGTCATGGAACATCTTATGGAGTCTACAGTGAGTTGATGAATACCTTGTAGATAGGGAATTTATTGTTCTTTATTTATGCCCTGCTGAGACCACTAGATGCCAGTTCTCATAGGATAAACCCAGTTAAACCCAGTGAGTTACAAAACAAAACAAAAAGGCTTACATGAAGAGATCTGTGAAGAAGAGGAGGAAGATGTAAACGGATGGATAAGATCTCAAAGAAGTGTGTAGGTGATAGCAATGAGAATGAAATATAGGCATGCATGAAGTTTTAAAGAACAAAGTTACTAACAGGAATATTTTGCTTTTTTGAAAGTACCACTTCCCATTGGGATTTAAGCCAAACTGAAGCACACGCCATTTCCCCAAATTAAAGGAGAATTTTAAGTTTATTTAATATTCTTAAATTTTGCGCTTAAAATCAGAGAGCTTATTGGGTATATGAAACCTCAGAACCCTTGTAATTTCTTACAGGAAATGACAGTGAAATCAGCTTTGTGAAATATGTTATTTGGCTAGGTATCATAAGTCTTTAGAGCTCAGCATTAAGAAACCCATGAGTTCAATCCTTTATGGAACTCAGAACCTCCTTGAATTGGCAAAGACTTTGCTCATCATCCTTGCTGGCATCGTTCTTATTCAGGTAATTTTTCTCAGAGACCTGAGCAAAGCAATGTGAATGATCACAGCTAAGGGAAATTAAAAGTAGACTAGAAATACTTGGATGATGGCTAGCCTAGTATGCAACTTTAGGTTATCATCTATCTATCTATCCATCTGTCTATCTACCTATCATCTATATGTGCACGCCCACACACACATGCACACACACACATGCATGCACACACCCACAGTTTCAGCTTTGTATTTGTGTGAAAGTTTTTTTTCTGTATATATTTAAAAGAAAAATTGCTGGAATCCATGTGCTTTATGTCCTAGATGCAAAACATATCAGAATTCACAGGAAGAGAATTCACTTGGCCTAGAATGTTCTCTAAAATAGTGTGTTGGTGAGTGTTTATGAGTTTCAAGAGTGTACTTCACCTGAAGAATTGCTTCCATCAGACTGGACTATGGGTATGTATGTAGGACATATTCTTGATTAGGTATTGATGTGGGAGAGCCCAGCCCACTCTGGGCAGTGCCATCCCTGGGTAGAAGATCTTGGTTTGTATGAGAAAGTCCTGAGGAGAAAGCTGGTAAACAGTGTGTCTTAAGCAGTGTATCTTTATAGTCTTTGCCTTTCTGCCTGCCTCCAGGCTCTAGTTGTGGCCTCTCTTGATGATGATGGACAGTAAACTATAAAATGACATATACCGTCTTCTCACTAAGTCAGTGTTTTACCAAAGACACAAAGGAGCAAACTAGAACAACATTGTGATAATCTCAAACATAAATGATTGTATAAACTTTGTTGCCTAAAATCTCTAGAGATAGGGCTAGTAATAAAACAACTCCCTCACTTCTATCAGCTTGTATTAATTAAATCATACACTGAGTATCTTAATTATGTGATTAAAACTACCTTCTTTTCGTATCTTTGAACTAAAATACCCATACTTTGAAAGACATTTGAAAATTGTCTCATAATTAATAAAAATTCCCCTTTAATTATTTTAGTGTAGAGGATCTACTTGGAGATAATTTACATTTCAAATTATAGAGACATCTTCAATATTAAGAGATGATTCTGAGACATATGATTCTGAGACATATCTCAGATGATTTCTGAGATAATACAGCATCACAGAGAATGTACCATGTGGTCACAAGAAAATGGAATATGTATATTGAAAAGTCACTTGAATAATTTGTTAATATCTAAAAGTCACTGGCTATTCAGTCCTGTAGAAAAACAATACCATCAAAAACAAGTTATCATGCTGTCACTGGGTGATAATATATAGTGTTCTATAGGATGTCTCCAGTCATGAAGCCACAAACATCTTTCACTATGTTCATAATCTTTTTCTACACATTAAAATTCTTCAAATTATTTATATAAATAAAAGATTTCTGAGGGTTCTAGAAATTAAATGTCTTAGATAATCAAAGATTTACTCAGATCCATTCACACAGAGGCAGCATCAAATGTTTTCTTAATGTGTTTTTTGTATTTATCAAGAAAATTCAAATCTTGTCATGGTCTGCTGAGCTGACTGACTTTAAATCACAAAGCCTCATGGGTCTCCTCGCAGAAAGGAAAACGAGTAAATTCAGAACCATATCTCTCTTGAAATCCAGCCCTGATGTCTAATAGCTTTAAAATTAGCAGGGAGCCCCAGGGAGCCATTTTGTGCTGCTTTCAGGGCTAAAGCATGGAAAGTCTTTTGATTTGAGTTTTAGAAAGCTTACATCTTTGTTTTATTTTAAGAAGAATCAAATGCTTTAATTTTATTTTAATTTGATAAATGTGTAAGGCAAAAGAGTGTTTCATGGAAGCCTCCTCTTCCAGAATGCAGAAATCAGGATAGCAGTCATTTGGATCTGACACCAGCATCCTCAAAGACTGTGTACTCCCTTGCCCATCAGCTTCTGCTGCTGCCATTGCTTTGTTATTATAAAGAGGAATATACAGTTTCCTTCTTCATGCCTAGCTCCACATTTGCAGACTCAGATAACTGTAGACTGAAAATTATTTACAATGAAGTCATTGAACACACACAGGGTCCTTGTTATAGTTCCTTGAATAATGCACCGAGAGTCATTTGATACTGTGCTAGGTATAAATCAAGTGCTTGGGAAGAAGTGCCTAGGCTAAATCTAAATACTAAGCTTTTCCACTGCTCTAGGTGTCAGAGATGACACAGACCCGTGAAATGGAAGTTTCTGGACTCAGTTTGTTCCTGTGATGTTTTGCTGAAAGGTAGGCATGTCTTGTGAGAGGGCACATAATGCTTTGTTCTCTCATACGAGGGGCATGCCTTTGGCCAACTGAGAACATCCGTGGGTGGACTTTGAGGAGAGAACATATATAGAGGCCCATGCAGAGAGAGTCATTTTTTGGATTGACAGTGCTGAGGTGATCTTCATGCTTCTGCACTTGGCCTTGCAGAGATAAATATTTTTCCAGGCAATCCAATTGAGTCTTTTTGCTTTTGCTGCTTCATGTTGACCTTTGGAGTGGACTGCTGGTAACCTGATGACTGAGTCTGGTAATCCCCTAACGATCTACTGACCCTAATAAGCAGGAAGTAGTTAAAAAGGGTCTATAGCCCATTTTCCTATTAATCTCCTTCCTAAATTTGCAGGGGTGGAGGTGCATATGGAGGTAAAGGTGCTTAAGAACCCTTAATAAAAAAATATGGTGAAAAATCTAAGCCTACAGACCTGACTTAAAGTAATCAGGAGGATATGTGGATTTGGAGATCCAATGTACAGTGTTGTGGAACTAAAGCCTTGTGTGAGCTGAGGATGACAGGGTTGGTACTGGTGACTTTACTCATTCAGGTGACCCAACCCTGTAAATGAACTGAGAGACATTTTTAATGCTGTGATCAGAGAATAGGCACAGCATGCACATTTTATTTGTTTCGGTGTTAAAAAAATAACATAAATAGCATTTTACCTAAAACTAATTGATGCCATGATATTTGTGGATTATGGAGTCATAGAATCGAGTTTAAGGTATTATCAATGAGTTATTATTTATGTATTCATGACAAAGACATGAATGTTAATATTTTGTGGGTTTTTTATTTTTTCTTCACAATTTATTCATTATATATCCCAATTGAAGCCCCCTCCAAAACTCCCTCCAGTCTCACCCTTCCTCTCTTTTTCCCTCATACCCTTCCCCTAGTCCACTTAAAGGGTGGGGGGTTCTCCATCATTGCCATCTTCCCATAGTTTGTTAAATCTCATCAGGTCTGGGTGGATCCTCTTCCTCAGTGGCCTAGTAAGTCTGCATCATCAGGAGCCAGTGAACAAAGAACAGTCAACTGAGTTCATGATAGAGGCAGCTCCTGCTCCCTTCACTCAGAGATCCACATGGAGATTGAGCTGCCAATTGGCCACATCTGAGAAGGGGATCTAGGTCCTCTCCATGAATCATCCTCAGTTGGTGCATCAGTCTCTGCAGGACACCCTGGGCTCAGATATTTTAGTTTCACTGGTCTCCTTGTAGAGCTCTTGTCCCCTCCATGTCCCTCTATCCCTACCCCTTTCTTCCTCCATAAGACTCTCTGTGCTCTACCCAAAGATTGACCCTTAGTCTCAGCATTTGCTTCTAAACTTTGTTGGGTGAATCCTTTCAGAGGACGCTCTATCATAGGCTCTCATCAGGTTTCCTCTCTTCCACCACTTCTGGTGACTATCCTGTTTGCCATTCTGAATGAGCTATAAGCATCCTCCCTATGGTCCTCCTTGTTATTTAGCTTCTTTAGGTCTTTAGATGGCAATCTTATATTATACTGCTAATATCTACTTATAAGTGTGTATATAACATGCCTGTATTTCTGTTTCTAGGTTATCTCACTCAGGATGATCATTCAGTAAGGACTATGTTCACAGCAGCTTTATTGGTAATAGCCAGAATCTGGAAACAACCAGATGTCCCTCAACGGAGGGGGAAGCAGCATTACCAGGCCACAGAAGAAAACAATGCAGCCTCTCCTGATGAGACCTAATTGACTAGGATCAGAAGGAAGGAAAAGAAGACCTCCCCTATCAGTGACTTGGAGAGGGGCATGCATGCAGAGGGTGGAGGAAGGGAGGGATTGGGATGGGAGGAGGGAGGGAACCACAGGAGGGATACAAAGGGACAAAAGGGTAATTATAAAGAAAAAAGTATAAAAAAATAAAAAAGAAATAAAAAGAAAATTTAAATACAAATTTCACACAATTTAGTAGAACTTTAACCTATAATACTGCCTTATAAAGACTTTTTTTTTTTTTTAATGATGCAGTTGGACTTATCTGTAGTTAAAATGGTTTATGTGGATTTCAGAGTGCTGGTGTTTTCTGTACTTCCCCAATGAGGCTCAACTGCTGTCTTAGTGAACTACAAACTTTGCAAGTCAAAATGTGCTCTCATTCTTTTTTATTTAATATCAACCATAATTAAATGCGCAAATCATGAATATTAAAAACATCTTTAAAAAGAAATGACTTTTCTAAAATAGAATACCACTTGAATCATACTGATGACCCAAAATAGTCTACCTTTTTTTTCTGTAAGTGGCATTTGATTGATTCTCACTGACAAATAAAAACTGCCACATCCTGAGGCAAATAGGTAAGAAGCTTAGAAATTTGGGGAGAACTGACAGCCGCTTCCTCTCTGTAGGGTCTATAGGTAAATGTCGTATTGGAGAAAAGATCACATCAGTTACCTACCTTGACTTGCACAGCACTAGGACATACACACGTTTAGACACACAACAATCATGGCAAACATTTATTTAATTATGTATATATAGCATGTACAGATGTCTATAAAATATATTTGAATACATTTATATTATAAATATAAATATAAATTCAGATTTATATATTTCTACATATTCATATAGACTTCTATATAGTTATTTCTTTCTTTCTATATTTATGATATAAATATATGCAAGCATATAAACATATATATGTAGAGAGAAAGAGAGGGAGAGGAGAGTGCGAGAGAGGGAAGTAGGGAGAGAGGGAGAGAGAGTGTGTGTGTCATGAAAGGAGTGAAATCTTTCCTTTGGTAAGCAGACTCTAGAATAGAGAGTGTATGTTTCCTTTCTAAATTGGAAGTCTTGAAACCAGCAAGAATTTCAGTATGAAAGTTCTAAGGAATTTTTACCCGAGAAGAGTCCTTGTTTTCATCTGTGTTGGAAGGGGAAATGGTCACAGCCTCAGCTCAGCCAGAAAGCTGTGTCCTCTCTGATTTAGAAATCATGATCTGTTAGGGGTTTCGCGGGTGAAATGAATGAGGGCCACACATCACTCTACCTTATCTAGCAGTCCATAGAGTCACCTCTCCAGGGCACAATGTTACAGACATGCTTTGACTGGGTACCCATGACACAAACAAATTTGAAAATCATATCTGATATCATATTATTAAAGTTATTTCTTATCAGCTTTTTTACTCATGTTTGTCCTTTAAAATGTGTTTATTTATCTTATCTGTTTATGAGTATTTTGCCTGCACATATGTATGCACGCCGTGTTTATGTAGTGTCCCTAGAGGTCAGAAGCATGCAATGGATCCCCAGAGTTGTAGTTAAATATTGCTGGGAGCTACCATAAATAGAGCTGGGAATCAAACCCAGCGTCTCTGGAAGAGTATTAAGTGTTCTTAACCATTGAGCCTTTCTCCAGCCTCTGATTTTATTTGACATGAATGCTACCCTGCATGCAATTTTAAGAGGCAATAATTTTATGTAAGAAAATGGACCTTAGACCCATAGTACAACATTTCCATCAATGTGTTTGCAATAAATAGCTTGCCTGCTTTTCCCAGGGGACATTTTCTAAAAATCTGAGTTTGAAGGCATATTCTCCTTAGTGAATCCTGTGTTTCAGCACTTTGTCTTAGAGGGTTACACAGTTTGTGGACGTTTCAGAACATTTAAGAGCCGGGGCTTGGCTACAGGAAGTGTGGGGTGAGTGTGGGTCCTCCGTGGATGCTATGCAGTAATCCTTTCTATTACGTCTAGTCTAATCAGAGTGATAACAAAAACAGGCAGTCTCTTGCTTATGTGCACAACATCCAGGCTTGAACAATCAGTTTTCTTCACTGGTGTAGACTACACTTGCTCAAACCATGAGCCCAAATAAATCCTTAAGTTTCTTGTCTGGAATTTGGTCATTCTGATGAGACTGTGAGGCAGTTTAGCCCTGTTTTTTTGTTTCCTCACATCATAAATAGAGTTTTGAGAATGCCTTTTAAATTCAAGAGACTGATTATATATGATTTATAAATATTTTATTTCCGGTACATGATTTACAAATATTTTATTTCATGTATATGATTTAAAATATTTTATTTCATTTAATATTTTGACATTTCATATACATAAAATATTTTTAATAAATAATTTTATGAAATTCCATGTATTATTTTTTCCTCTTCTGAATTATTCTTTGTGACCCAAATGTTTTGGCTGTTTTGATTTTCTTTTTTCTTAAAAAAAAATTTCACTTACTTTTTAATATGTGTATTTTGATATATTGTTCACATTGCGATTTCTTTCATAAATTTAAGAAACATCACAAACCCCTGGAAATTTTCAAGTGTTTCTTTGTGTCATTCTATACAGTTATAAATTCTCCATCTGAAACCTGTTAACAAGCTTTTTAATAGTTTGAATTTTACGTATTAAACCGAAGGTAGATGCAAGCTAACTATTATAAGTTCCTTAACTTTGATGTTCCTCAGTAACCCTTCGTGTAAGGGTGAGGTGCATAGTTGGTGTGCTTTGCTACCTTCTACTACTGCCCCGCTTCCCTATTTTTCAGCAGACATGTTATCTGACAACAGTTATGATGTCCACAGAAATCTAAGAGTAGAAGTAGGAAATCTCCATTACTTTTAAAAATATGTTCCTCAACTTTATACCCACCTTCTTGCCCAGGGTCATCAAATTCTCTACCATTGTGTTACACCCTCAGTTCAAAATTTATCTTTAAATTGAAACAAAATGAAATTGGTAGAACAGAAGAACTTTTGTAAAATATTAAATTACAATTAAAATCAAACTATTTGCGTGGGTTTTTCATGCTTCTTTTAGTATGGAATTCTGGATTTTCCTCCCTCTTAGTTTGCAGAGCTTGTTTCTCCCTTGATATATCAGAGTTGCAGCTTCAACGCTTACGGTTCTTTAAAAGGTGATTTGGAGTCTATAAAGTTCCTACTGTCATGCAATTATGTTTAATGAAAAGGTAACTTTTATACCTGAGTATTAACCTTGCGCTGTTGTTTCGTTAAATTTCTGGATTGGTTGTTGGTAATGCAATACTGTCTGGTGCAGACTAAGTTATTAATAGCTATTCAATGAAAATCCCAATAGTTGAATAACCACTTAGATGGAACAAGGTCTGTTAGAAGGTAAGAAGTCAATGCATGCTGTGTAAGGTGGTGGGGTGGGAACAGGTCCAGAAGGCAAACGTTTAAACTTCTCATGAGAAGTCAGATCATCAACTGATGGAAGTTGATGATTCTGCCTATTCTAGAGTAGGGTCTCAGATTTCTTCATGCAAAATATTATCTACTAACTTTGTTTCTGTAGGGTCTCTATGACCACTGAAAACCAAATTTAGAAACAAAACTACAGAAACTGCCCTGTTATTTGAGACACTGTAGTAAGTCAAGAGCAGAAAAAAAGTGAATTTTGCCTATTGAATGTGATTATGATTTGATTTTCTTCAAAATAGCACAAAGTTTTATATCACTCCTTTGCAATGATATGTTACTTATAAGAACTTGTCTAAAAGAATAAAAGTGAATTGCTCCATCATGATACGAATGCATTGGTAATTACCTGCAAGCCTAGAAGTTAACACTGCAGCCTTTCATTGCTTCAGGGCCTAGAATTTTTATTCCTTTGGGCTTTTGTTCTTTTATTCTACTATGTATCACTAATAAATCAATGATTTTTGTGTGAAAAAGTCCTTGGAAAGATATAAGAGAAGTAGACATGAATACTCTAAAAAGGGTTCTAGGGAAATATAGGCCCCAAGAAAAATTCCTGATGATCTATATTTCTGGAAAATATCATCCACTATTCTGAAATTCCCTTCAATGTCAATTTGAAAGCTGTCATGAGCTTCTGCACTTAAAGCATTGATAACCTAGTACTTTGAAGATGCCAGTGAAAGGCAATGCTCAGGCAGATTTTTCTTTCTTTCTTTTTTTTCTTTTTTTTTTCTTTTTTTTTTTTACTGGAAATATTTCACAGAAAGGGAAGCCTTGCCAGGGATGTTTGATAATGACACATGCCTGAGCAGCTGAGGAATTCTGAGATTTCAGCTCCATAATGAGAACAAAAGGAAAAAAAAAAAAGACAGAAGGATTGACAAAATGAGAGGGGAAGCAATGTTTAAAATTTTAACTCGAAACAAATTATAATTTTTATCTACAGTAATATGTGGACTCCCTGACATAACCAGAGAAAGGCAAAGCTTAGCAAACTATTTTCTCAATCCTTTTCTGTTCCCTCTCACTTGGGTTAGTTAGCTATGGAGCCCTGCCATTCAAATGAAAATATATCTATGTGGTTGGCATGAGAATAGAATGAAAATCTGTGCCTTTTTTTTCTGTTCCTCCCGTTCTCAACATTTTGTTTTAAGAAAAAAAAATCAGTGGCTTCAGAAAAATGACAAAGGGATTAGTTTCTCCTTTAAAATGAGGCTACTATGTGTACAAATCATGAACAGAGAACAAAATAACCAGAGAAATGTCAGTCTCCTTACAAGTTAAATTTTTGCTATTATAAGTATGGAAAAGGAACTGGTAAGGATGAAGGAGAAACACAAATGATGGAAGAAAGAAAAACAAGGGTAGGGGATAGTAACAGAGCTATATACATGAATCAATCATCAGACAAAAAATAATGCATAAAAATTATAAAAATATATTAGAAGAATATATTATGAAATAGAATTTTTTTAAACATTTTTATTCATCATTCTATACTCTACAATTCAGCCAGTAGATAGTGATAATTCGGGCTATGAGGTGCAGTCCATTTTAAATTCCTCTGTGCCATTACACTACTGAGAGAGTTCTTACAGTGTTTGTCTCCAGCTAATGCCAGAAAGTGAGGCCAGCATAAGGAGTACTTACATAGGTACCATTCAGTATAGATGTTTCCAGGAAAAGATTGCATGGTAGACAGAAGTTGGTCCCAGGAAAGCACATGGTGGAAGCATGTTTACTGCACCTTTCCAGGAATCTTCCTTATAAATGGGTACTACTCTAGTTCTGCTGAAATCATACTAAACATTTGATCCTAGAAGGAAAATACTCTATCTATGAATATTGAGAGTGATTTTAGCTGACTTTAAACAACACAGTGGAATGGTTTGGTTTCAACTTCCAGGCTTTAGGATATGTAAAAATATTGTCATTTATCACTTGACTTCAACAACATTAGACAATGAGTTTCCATCTTATCTTTCTCCACATGAATGACACTTACCTCTTTTTTTCAGTAGAGATCATTGTACAAATTATAACTGAGAACTAATAAAAAATCGCCTCATAAAATGCAAGTTATTCTTCAGAGAAGTGAATCTAGGAGTTGTGGAGCCATTTGAGCTTATAAATAAGATTTAAATTGCAAATGTGAACTATCAGAAGGAAACACCTGCACGTTCTCAATCAGGCATCCACTGATATTTAAGCAAATCAATAAATTGTGCAAGGACCATGAACTTACACCACCCAATCAAAACAAATACGCACTATCTCCTTATTATCATAAAAGCAATAAGAAAGGCTGGCTCTGCATTCATCCCTTAATTTGTCTTTCATGGTGGGCCGTAAAGATAACAAAGAGCTGTGTTACCAAGGAACGTACTGTTTCACTTTGTATGTTTTTCATCTCTCGAGTCTTGTGAGTATTGTTTTTTTAATTCCTGGATGAAATCCATCAATTAGAATTAGTATAAATGCTGTGGGAAGGTAATGACAGTGAGGATGGAGAGTGGGAAGAGCCACTTGGGTTGTGCATTAGTGGTAGTTTTATGTGCTTCTCATCAGATTCATGGCTGAGCTTGTTTGAGGAGTAAATAACTGATGGATCTGTCAATGTTTGGGAAGGGGAAGGTGCTTAACATAATCAGATTAGAGATGCTCATATAAATAAGATGAAAACAACCTCACCATTAGCTATATTAAATATTACCCAAGGATATTACTTTTTAAACGGCTTATGTTGGCCTTTCTCCTTAGACTCTGCAGCAGTTGGTTGAAGGCTTTATTCTTATTCACCTCTAGTGTGCTTTAAGACTATTGGGCATTCTTGAAAGAGGACTTTCTGAGTGTTCTTGTGACAAGAAATCTAAGGATTCTATTATCTTTCAGGCTTTTTGATTTTCGTTGCTCTAGTGGGTAGGGAGTAGGGAGGATGGTTGCTAAGGTGTAAATGCTGATTACAAGTGTCCACAGTTTCCCTTCCTTCCTTCAGGCAGATGTGGTACTTACAAAGATGCTGACACAGCCTGGTTCCCAGGTGGCCAAATAAACGGGAAAGTGAAGGGAGCTCCTCAGATCTGGAGTGGAGCTTTCACTAATCTGCAATACTCACCTATGAAAATGTGAACCAGAAAAGTTATTGTAATAGTGATGACGATAAAATATTTTTTCCTGAAATGTAGAGAAGGTAAAGAACTTTGAGTCAGCCCAGAGCACTAGGGCATTTTATTTCTTTTCTTTTCCTTTATTTATTTATTTATTTTTAATTTATTACTATTTCTTCACTTTGTAACCCAGCTGTTGCCCCCTTCCTCATCCCCTCCCAATCCCGGTCCCTCCCTCTTCTCTTTGCATGCCAGTCCTCCAGTCCACTGATAGAGGAAGTCCTCTTAGCTTTCCATTTGACCCTTGCCTATCAGGTCTCATCAGGACTGGCTGCATTGTCTTTCTCTCTGGCCTGGTAAGGCTGCGCCCACTTCAGGGGTAGGGGATCAAAGAGCTAGCCACTTAGTCATGTCAGAGAGTTCCTGTTTCCATTACTAGGAAACCCACCTGGAGACCAAGCTGCCATGGGCTACATCTGTGCAGGGGTTCTAGGTTATCTTCATGCATGGTCCTTGGTTGGAGTATCAGTCTCACAAAAGACCCCCGAGCCCTGAACTTTTTTGGTTCTGTTGCTCTCCTTGTAGAGCTCCTGTCCCTTCCAGGTCTTTCTATAACCCCCTTCTTTCGTAAGATTCCCTGCACTCTGCCCAATGTTTGGCTTTTAGTCTCAGCATCTCCTTTGATACAAATATTTAGTTATCAGAAAAATTCAGATAAAAACTACTTGAGATTTCATCTTAAAGCATTCAGAATATCCACACTGAATAAAATGAATGAATAAGAGCTAGTACTAATGAGGATGTCAGGGAAGGGAAACACCTTTCTCTGGGAGTACATACCTGTATAGCCACTGTGAAAATCAGTGTGGCAGTTCTTCAGAAAACTGGGACTAGAGCTACCTCAGAACTAGACTCAGCTATGCCACTATTGGCCATACACCCAAAGTTCTCTACCTCCTATTACAGAAGCACTTGTTCAACAGTATTTTTTTCTCTTCTATTTATAATAGCCAGACATTGTAAACAGCTTAGCTGTTCACTAACCAATGAATACATAATGAAAATATGTTATGTTTACATGATTAAATATTATTCAGCTGCTGAAAAAATGAAACCATGAAATTCATAGGCACATGGATCGAGCTAGGCACAAGACAAATATTGTATTTTTTTATATTAAAAATGTATGCTAGCTTTTAAGCTGTTTGCAGGGCTTCTAAAATCCATATAACCACAAAAGTTAGATATATAGTAAAGGATTGGGCAATAATCTCCCAAGGAAGGAGAAATAATTTATATAGCTATAGAGACATAAGAGGGAGAAAGGAATAAAAGTTTTAAGTGGAGAGGGAGAGGAAAAAAGGGTCTAAGGAGAAGAATATGTTCAGGGACAAATGACACTGAGGACCATTTTAAGAGTCATATGGAAATCTACTATAGTAGAAGCTTCTTAAAATATATTCATATGTGAAAGAAATCTAAATATAGTCATTAAATGATAGGGAAACAAAGCCCCAGCTAGACATCTTTCACCATCAAGGGAAATCTCCAGTGCCAGGAATTGGATAAATCTAATTGAGTCATTGGTTAAAGGGACCTCATAGAAACTCCAACACAATTCAGGATATTTCTCAAGCTAGTGTCATGTTCTTGGCCAACTGTTCACTGTGAGATATGGATTCCATCAGTTTGGGAAGAGCAAGCAATAGCTTGAGAAATATCCTGAAAGGTATATTTTAAGTTCATAAAAAAGGAAAAACAATAAAATTTCAACCAAGTGACAGTATAATAGAACCTGATTGAATTAATGAAGATATTTTCTCTTAAACTACATTCTGTAGAATGACAAAGCATTTCACGGTGCTTACTCATTGCTTTTCTTGGCCTTTCCTAAAACTACTTTATTGTCTTGCTAATTCATGATGTTATGTCCTTCATAACTTATATCTAAGAGATAATATATCCAAGGTGTTCTGTTTGGCTCATGCCTCTGTGCTATGCATAGATTCATGAAATAATCATTTAATAATAACTATTGCCAATAACTTCTGGTTTTGAGAATAGATGATTGGCATGAATTTTGTATTGTCGTAACTTATAATGTTCAGTTTATAACAAATGTCAAATAATCTGTATTTTCATGTTTCAGATAATATTTCTCTAAGCCTGTATTTGATTCTCCACAGGATAAGGATGAAGTCTGATGTATCTGAATAACTAAACTGAGCTTGGTCTATTGCAGTGATCTCCTTTTTCTCAGAGGGGTTCTTGAAGACACCCCATCTGGGTGACCCCAGATTTTGTAAGAAGTGTCACGTAGCCCTCAGGGAAGGTGACAGGCCATAACCTTTCCTGATAAAGAAACCAGTTCTGTTAGCTATCTATTCCTGGAGATACCCACCTCATATGCTAATAAGATGACTTGGTGTCTTGACTTGCCAAATGACCTTTGAATTTACCTGAAGATTTTTCTCTATACATAGAATAATTTAAGTACCATGTTCTCCTTCTCATGATAAGGCCCTACAATTGCATGTAAATGAGGTACTGTACCACTGCATATAAATCAAGTATCCTTAATACCCCCAACCTCCCACCCCACCCCAGTGAATCAGACACATTCACCCTCGAAATTCCTCCCACTGCTCAAAGTTTTATAAATCCCTGATTTCAAGTAAACATGCTATGGATGTTTCCTTCCATAATGGCTTCCTGAAATTCATCATTTATCCTTTGCCAGGCCTCTGCTAAACAGGCCTGCCTGCTGGGCAACAGGCCAAGAGGCCTGTGTCTCAGCTACAGGTGACCAGGCATACCTTTGCCATGCTCAGCACAGCAGCTGAACCAAGAGCTGTAACAGTTTGGTATCACCATAGGGTTTCAACAGCCTGAGCTTCCATTGCCCCACTCAACCATATTCTAAAAGAGCTAACTAATTGTAACACTCTGGAAGAGTTACTGTTATCTACATTGTCAACGTTTTAAACTCTGTTAAATTTAACTTGACTGTTTCAGACCAAGCTATAAATGCTATGAGTCTTAGGTTCAGTAATGTTAATATTCGACCACATTACAAGTACATACATTAAGAAATAAAATGCCTTCCAAAAATAAATGTGATAACTTACTAATGTAACTCTCAATAAAATCGGAAAATATGTAAATTATAATGGCTAACTTTACTGTTTTTAAAATTAGAAAAATATTTTCTACATAAAAAATTATATTTGGTGTGTGTGTGTGTGTGTGTGTGTGTGTGTGTGTGTAGAAGCCAATTGTTGAGTCTGGATTTTTTTTTTTTAATCAGTTTCAACCACGGTCCACATTTATCTATCCATCTATCTATCTATCTATCATCTATCTATCTATCTATCTATCTATCTATTTATTTATTTTTTGAGAGAGGGTCTCTCTGTCTTATCCTTGGCTGTCCTGCAACTCAGTCTGTAGACCAGGCTGGCCCTGAACTCACAGAGAACCGCTTGCGTCTTCACCCCACCCCCCCGCCAGTGTTGAGCTTAAAGACATGTGCCACCACTACCTGGCTCAACCATGTTCTTTTTTGAGATAGGTCTATCATAAACTGGGCTCACCATCTGGCTAATGTTAGCTAGCCATCAAGACCCAAGGATCCTTTAATTGTTGCCTCCCCAATGCTGGGATTGCAAGCATGTGCCAAACACCCCGTTTTTACATAAGTGCTACATATGCAAACGCACATCCTCATGCTTGTGCTTCAAGTATTTTATCCACTAAACAATCTCCACAGCCACATGAAACTAGGCTTTAATCACCCACAAGCTTCACATTGAGAAATAGATCATGAATCACAAATAGAAACCTTTATTACCTGCTCTTTAGGACTTTTAAATTGCCTTTATAATGAACAGTTCAGGAATAGTCTTATCACGGTGTATGAGGATCAGCCTAATAAAGTCCTGAGGAGGTGCTTGGTGGTAGAAACCACACCCAGGTTCCTACGGTTGGGGATCTTACTAAAACAGCGTGCTCCCAAGAGACAATAAGGCCCAGGAAAGCGGGGAGACCAGGTCAGTCAGATGTAACATTCTGCAATGAAGATGGTTCTTTTCATGGGTTTGAGTTAGAAAGATAATGACTGAAGAAAATAATTTCTTATAATTATATCAGGATAGTTTTGACCTATCCAAGTGAGAGTCTACCTGCTTTATCCATTGCTAAAATCACAGTTAGGGAAATTCTGCTGCCCAGGTTTGGTCACAAAGCACATGCTTAATGTTTTGGGTACTTACAATATGTTGAAAACAGTGCATAAAAATCAACCAAGGCTACTCAGGTATGATGGTTAGGGATCAAGACTGTTGTGGTTATGCCAAGATGAACCCACAGGACAGTTATTTTCAATTATGAAAAAGTATAGGGATAAGCAAGATTAATATCATTCACCAGCATAATAGGAATGTTTTATTTTAAGAAGGAAAGAAGTTCATGGAGGTGCTCATGTTTTTCTTTTACAAGAATAAAACAAATTCATGAAGGTGCCCATGTTTTTGTTTTTCTTTTACCTTTTTCCAGTTTTATTTTAGCAATACTTATTATTATATTAGTATAAACATCTAGGATTGTTTGGAAAATGTACAAAGCCCTTAGTATATTCATTTATAACTATTTGAAACTTGTTTCCTTAAATCTATAAAAGACACACAAAAATAAAATGTGAATGAAACATAAGCATAATACATATAATAGTTATTTGAGTCTATTGAAATTTTGGTTATCCTCTTGCTTACATGCTTTTAGATTTCCCAACCTCTTTTTATTGCAGAAAGAGATAACTACATACTACAACCTGCTGAATCTTGTCTAGTACAACATGTGTGTATATTCTCTAGGGCTGACCATTATGAATTGTATAACCAGTTAGGGAGACTCGTGAAAACTTGTCCTAATACAATAACTGATACAAAAACAAAACAAAACAAAAAAAAACATTTTGACTTTAAAGAAAATTGCAACAAAATGATACATGATTAAGATAACCTTTATTTAAAATCTTGATACTTCTAATATTAAATAAATATGGAAGGTATGGATGAGTTTCTTGATAATGGTTACCTCTTTTTAATTTTTTATTATCATTACTATTTATTACCATTTATTTACTTTGTATCACAGCTGTAGCCTCCTTTCTCATATCCTACCTGTCCCACCCTCCTTCTCACTTCCTCTATGTTCTTACTGATAGTGGAGGTCCTCCTCCCCTACTGTTTGACCTTAGCCTATCAGGACTGTCTGGATCCTCTTTCTCTGTAGCCTAGTTAGGTCACCTCTCCAGTGGGCAGTGATGAAAGAGTTAGCCAATGAATCCATGTCAAAGCCAGCACCTGCTCTCTTTACTAGGGAACCCCATGGAAACTGAGCTGCCCATGGATTACTTCTGAGCCCTGTGTCTAGGTCCTCTCCATGCACTGTCCTTGGTTGATTCATTAGTCTCTGAAAGACCCCTGAACCCAGATGACATTTTTTTTTTTTTTTTTTTTTTTTGGCTCTGTTGGTCTGCTAGTGGAGCTCCCATCCTCTCCAGGTCATTCTAACTTCTACTTCTTTCATAAGATTCCCTGCACTCTCACCAAAGTTTGGCTATGGGTCTCAGCATTTGCTTCAATAACCTGATGGGTGGAGTCTTTCAGAGCGCCCCCTGCGAAAGGTTGCTGTCCTGTTCCCTGTCTTCTCCTACTTCCTATGTCTATCCTGTTTACCCTTCTGAATGAGAATTAAGTCTCTTCCCTTGGGTCCTCCTTATTGTTTAGCTTCTTTAGAACTATAGATTTTAGTATGTTTGTGCTATATTATATGGCTAATATCCACTTACAAGTGAGTATATACCACATATGCTTTTCTGCTTCTGGATTACCTCACTCAGGTTGATCTTTTCTAGTTCCCAACATTTTCCTGCAAGTTTCATATTTCCTTGTTTTTGTTTGTTTGTTTGTTTGTACGTATGTGTGCGTGTGTGTGTGTGTGTGTGTGTGTGTGTGTGTGTATGCCTGAGTACACACAGGCATTGATTCCCTGAAGCTAGAGTTATAGGCAATATAGAGCCAGCCAATGTGGGTGTTATGAACAGAGTCCTCGTTCTTTGGAAGAACAGCAAGTGATCTTAAATGCTGAGCCACCTCTCCAGCCACTGTCATAGCTTATCCTTCCTCAACAGTGCCCCAGTGCCTAGATTCAAACAAAGCCCAGGTCTCCAGGAAGGAAGAGGTTACTGAGATCAGCAAGTACCTCTTCCTCTGGAGTATTATTACAACTTGATCTTGGAACCTTTCTTCACCGAGTTATTTTCTGACATGATCAGGCTTGCTTGATCTTCCTCTCTCTCAGTGACTATGTTGTTTTCTGCATTTTATAAAATATAATTTTCTTCTTGCACTGTTAATACAGATTGTGAAAATTTGATAGAATATTTATGTGCAACAGAAAAAATACAATGATAGGCTTCAGACAGAAGTGGAGGAGGTCCTCCACTATCAGTGGACTGGGGAAGGGGCAGAGGAGAAGATGAGGGAGGGAGGGCAGTATTTGGAGGGGACAGGGTGGGGCTACAACTGGGATATAAAGTGAATAATTTGTAATAAATAAAAATTGTATTAAAGACATAAATAAAGAACAGTAACATTATAAATATAAATTCAGAATCCAGTTATTTTCTCATTATTTCATGAATAGCTATTATGTCAGTCCTTGACTTAAGTGCTGATAAAAAAATTGTGAGCAGCATAAAAGGATATAAAAGGTCATAAAATCTATGTTATGACTGAAGATAACTATGAGGAAGGAAAGGCATAAGTGTTTGTATTAAGATTTCCTTGTTTTTAATTGCTGAATAATATTCCATTGTGTAAACCTACCACAATTTCTGTATCCATTCTTCAGTTGAAGGACATCTAGGATCTTTCCAGATTCTGGCTATTACAAATAAAGCTGCTATGAACATAGTTATGTTTCTTAAGCAACTGTTATACTCTGCCTCACAGGCATGTGAACACACAGATACACATAATTAATTATCACCAATGGAAAATTCTTGTTCCTCTTTGTCTACTACAAGTCAAATCCTGTTTATAGCATTACCTCAAAAGCCAGTTCAAAGATAATAGCAAAAGCAGTCTAAATATGTCTTAAATATTTGACTAATGTATAGGAAAAATTGGTGTGCAGAGAAAATTGAAACCGCAATGCAATTCAACAGTGGGGTGGAATGAATATTCACAACAAACAGATTTCAAAATGAAAGACCACATGAAAACAGAATTAGCCAATATGATTAACAATCAAGGTGTGCATTGTCTCCTGTGCATAAGTACACAGGTCTGGGCAGATGAGCATGTAAGTAGAAGGCACAGGATTACCTCAGCTGTTGTTTCTCAGTCACTTGCTAGCCTAGAACTTACTATGTTGCCTAGGCTTGTTGGTCAATAAACCCCAGAGATCCATCAAGGTCTGCCTCCCCAGAGATGATTGCTAGTTCACATTGCTTTGTTTGTCTGTTTGTTTCTAATGTGAGTTTTCTGGTATTAGAAGTAGAACTGTACCACAAAAAATATTTTTAAAACACTACTATTCACATTGCATTGTACTGGGGTGTGGGGAATCATGGAGTTGACTTGGCCTAGCTGCCTTGAGTCATGCCTCATGGGTTTTTCAGATTAGAGCCCTTGGCTCCTGGGGTACTCTGTGCCTTTCAGTACCAGAGAAACAAAGGCCCACTCTCAGGTCCTGAAGTGTTCAGGCGTCCTGTGTTTACATTTTCCTTAAAAGTCAAAGAAACATATAGAAGCTTGACGGGACAATTAGTCTTTAATAACCTTAATTAATTTATTTACTTTACATCATCCCTGGTAGCTTTCTCCTTCCTCTCCTGTTAGTTTCCCTCTCCCTCCCAATCCCTCATCCTTATTCCTCAGATAAGGGGAGCCCCCTCATCCCACTCACCCCAGTTCATCAAATCCCATCAGGACTGAACTCATCCTCTTCTCCTGTGGCTTGGCAAGGCCAGTGGTGAGTGACCAGAAAGCAGGAAACAGAGTCCATGTCAGAGATGGTTGCTACACCCCTTTCTAGGGAAACCACGTGAAGCCTGAGCCGCCCATCAGCTACACCTGTGTAGGAAGCCTAGATCCAGTCTGTGCATGGTCCTTGGTTGGTGCTTCAATCTTTTCAAGCACCTCTGTGCCCTGATTAGTTGGCTCTCTTGGTCTTCTTGCAGAGCTCCTGGCACTTCTAGGTCCTTCTATCTTTCTTCTCACTTTTTCACAAGACTTTCTACACTTCCCCAGTGCTTTTATCTGCTTCTGGGTGGATCCTCTCAGAGGAGAGCTATGCTAGGCTTCTGTCTGTGAGCATAACAGAGTATCCTCAACAGTGTCTGGGTTGGCTCTTTCCCATGGAGTGGTTCTTAAGTTGGGCCAGGCATTGGTTGGACATTTCCTCAATATCTGCTCCATCTTTATCCCTGCATATCTTATAGGCAGGGTAAATTTTGGGTCAAAGTTTTTGTGGGTGGGTTGGTGATTTCCTCCCTCTACTAGGAGTCCTGTCTAGTTAGAGGGTGTCATCTTGAGTCTCCATGACCCCGGCTAGAGGCATCACATATCTTCCCTGAAGCTTACCCTGTTTTAGGCATCCAGCTTGTAATAGGATGCCCCTGCCCAGGACTTCTCTTCTCTCTGTAGGCCCTCTGTCCTCCATCCTTGCCCTCCCCTCCCTGGGTGTAGTGTCCCACTCATTTCTCTCTGAGCTCCCTGACCTACCTTGTTCTCTCGCTTCTGCCACTTCAACTGTTTCTCCTCTTTCCCCTTATGAGTAAGACTTAAGTAGCCTCCCTTGGGCCATTTTTGTTATTTATCTTCTTTGTGTCTGTGAATTTTAGTTCGTTTGTCCCATACTATATGGCTAAAATCCCCTTTTAAGTGAGTACATACCATGTATGTCTTTCTAGCTCTGGGTTACACCACTCAGCATGATCTTGTGGAGAAAAGTAAACACTCCTTCATTGCTGATGGAGTGCAAATTTGCACAACCACTTTGGAATCAATCTGGTACTTTCTCAGAAAAAAAATGGGAAGAACTCTACCTCAAGATCTAGCTATCCTACTCCTGGGCATATGCCCAAAAGATATTCTACCATATAACAAGGACATTTGCTCAGCTCTATTCGTAGCACCTTTATTTGTAATAGAATCTGGAAACAACATAGTTGTCCTTTAATTGAAGAATAGATAAAGAAACTGTGGCACACTTACACAATGGAATACTACTCAGCTATTAAAAACAAGGAAATCATGAAATTTGCATGCAGATAAGTGGAACTAGAAAAGACAAATACTCTTAAACATGTGTCTTCAATGTCCTTTATAGCCTGCAAACATCATAGTACCCTGGCAACTACCACTGTATTTTGATCTTGCCAACTACCATTGTATTCTGTTTCTGATAAGAATATAATAGGTTTTATTGTTTGGATTGAACTTGTCACTGCCTTAGTCTTGCTTGGACCCCCTCCAATCTATGCCTGGTCAAGATCCCTTTCTCAATGGTCACATCTGGTAATGTTGGCCTCATCAGTAAGCAATGGTGCTGAGCTTCAGGTGCTGATTGAAGACCAAAGAGAATGAATGAAGACAAGAATTTATTTCATCAGGACTGGCTGCACTGTCTTCCTCTACTGTCTGGTAAGGCTGCTCCCCCCTCAGAGGGAGGTCATCAAAGAGCCAGCCACTGAGTTCATATCAGAGACAGTCCCTGTGCCCCTTACTAGGGAACCCACCTGGAGACAGAGCTGCCATGGGCTACATCTGTGCATGATGAGACCTGATAGTCTAGGGTCAGATGGTAAGTGAGGAGGACCTCTTCTATCAGTGGTCTTAGGGAGGAGAATGGGAGGAGAAGGAGGAGGAAAGGTGGAACTGGAAGGGGATATGGGAGGGGCTACAGCTGAAAAACAAATTGTTTTAAAAAAATTGTAATAAATAAATAAATAAATAAATAAATAAGGAAAAATAATTCATTTTAAAATCAAATGCTATTATGTGCCCTGGAAATAAATATATGCACATATATTTCACAAGTTATAATATTATTATTTTTTATTACCTATTAAAGTCTTATTCTGATGATTTTGCTTCACATGTAATTTCCTTTTAATAGGTAAATACAAATAATTCTATTATAATTAATATTTATTTATGTTTAAATATAATAAATTAAGCCATAAAATTAAAAAAAAGCTAATTCTAAAGTAAGGCCTATTTAAATTTATATAAAACAACTACTTTTTAAAGGAAGGTAATGCCGTGTTTATTGTTTTAATAAGAAAATGAAGATTATTTGCTATTTATATTACTGTTTAAAATGGGGTAAAATAAATTTGTGCCACTTCTCTGCAGTCAGTCTAAATACTTTGTTGTCCTTTATGTTTATTTTTAAACTTTTCTTGCATTAAGAGTGATTTGTGATAAGGCATGATTTATTTCCTCCTGTCTGGCAGCTCAATTTGCAGGTAAAACACTTAGATTGGCACATTTCTCCTTCCTTCCCTTGTTCTCATTAGCAGGGAGTCTTCATCTCCCACTTCTCTGCCTTTTTTTTTTTTGAATAATCACACAATATTATTCTCTCAGTAGAATTTAAACAAAGATTGAGTAGAAAATTAGGATCACAACATAGCAGGTTTAAGCTTAAGGTCATAATCATGAAAAGTCAATATAACATGCAAAAAGGCATTGTAAAATCAGTTTGATTCTTGTTTGTGTGTGGTATTTGTGCTACAATTTTCATGATTCCACCACTTTTCAATTGAAATCTATGACAACATGGTCCTATTTCTTTCCTCTCCAAAAGCATATTGTTTTGAGCACTATAGGCCCCAACCTTGATTTCAGCCCTCTGTACCTAGTCAGCACTGTTCTTCTTGAGCATGTGGCACCCTACTGTGTCTATAAATGAATCTATTTGTGCACTAAGTACTGTAGTGAGCTGTTCTGAGTTATGTAATTGCTCCCTATTCTTGCTTTTTTTTTTTTCCTGAGAAGCATGAGTAAAATAATAGTGTGGGTCGGAGGATTTTCTTCACTACAATTATGCTAACTATAGAAGACCTGGGAGATCATTTTATTCATGTGACTGGAGGAATGACATGCCTGCACACCATCCTCATCTGGCACCAGAAGAGACACTAATATCATTCAGGGGATACCTCTCTGGGTGCAGAAGAAGGGGACAAGGAGGTTAAAGTGAAGTGAAGAGTTCAGCACTGTCCAATCATTTCAGCGATGGGTGTTCCAGCAGGGCAAGAAAGACTTTATGACACAAAATGGACAATGTAAATCCATTCATGGAAAACAAAGTGCAAAAATCCTTTAGTTGTTAACCAGTTAGCTACCTAAGGTCAAAGATTGACAATAATTTCATAAGAAGTCTAGCATAGTAAAAGCAAAGGGATAACAGCCTAAAGAGTCAAAACAAAATGAAACAAAACAAAATATCAGCAGAAACATTTATTATGATCAGATGTTGGGAGCATTGATTAGCGTTTGTTGGTTTTGCTTTTCATGGTGCACAATGAAGTCCTAATAGATTAAATATTTAAACATTTGTTCGTACTTGGATAAATATTGGCAGTATATCAATCAGTGAGGAAGTATTTTACTTCCATTGTTTTATTTGTTGCTCAAAACAATCCTAAGCTAGAGTATGAGATCTCTAGTGAGGAGGCAGCATTCTTAGAGTAAACAGAACTGTTGAATAAATTAATTATGAGTCTGTCCTCCAAGTACCAGGGACAGACAAATTATAGTCCTATTTGCAGAATAAAGGGATTGCTGATGGAACATTTTTTTTGTGACTTTTATAAAATTCTAAGCTTAAAAATCTTTCCAACACTGTCTTATATTTATGGCTAAATTCTATCAGTGCTACCAACTTAACTTTACCTAAAATTGAGAGCCACATTGTTTACATATGCAGATGCCTGAGAGACAAGCCTAACCTCAGACACATCCATTTATTTATGCTTTCACCACTCCTTTTTTTTTTTTTTTCATTAATCACGCAGAGACAAATAATGTTGTGAGCCGTCAATACATGGAGGAACAGCAATGCTACAACTCTCACATAACAAAAAATTATCAGGCTTAGTATATTTTAAATGTTAACAGCACATCAAATTTCCATACAAATTCAAAGCACAGGGCCACTTACTTCAATGGAAATTTACCTTGTATTTTTAGTAGATTTGACACATTTGTATGGAGAAGACAATATTTAGTGGTCATACAGCTTAAGGAATAACTGTCGGTATTACTAACTGGAAGAGTAAAGGTAAGTGGGCACTGCTGTCGTTCTCTAGAGTGTCTCAGGATTTCCTTGTGGTGCTGTGTTATGTACATGTTAGGGAGACACAGAGGGCTGAGCACATCCACCATCTCCCCTTACATTCTTTCCCCATGCAACTTCACTTTTTAATTACTTTTATGCCTATCACTTCTACACTGACTTCACAAAACCCTAAATTGTCTAGACAATGAAGGCTATTTACCTATAAGACAACCCCTCTACCCCCCAAATTAGATAAACATTGGCTCACCACTGAATTTTCTACTCTGAATTATATTGTTTTCAGAAGCTAGGTTGGAACACACTTTAAGGACCCTCTACTCTCAACTGTTTAGACACACAGGGTATATACTCACTCATAAGTCAATACTATATATATATAGACATATAATATAGGATAAGCAGACTAAAATCTGTACACCTAAGGAAGCTAATCAAGAAGGAGGACTCTGGCTAAGATGCTTAATCCCCATTTAGAAAAACAAAGAGAATGGACATTGGAAGAGGGAGAAAACAGGGAACTGGACAGGCGCCTACCACAGAGGGCCTCTGAAAGGCTCTACCCTGCAGGGTATCAAAGATGCTGGGACTCATAGCCAAACTTTGGGCAGAGTACAGGGAATCTTATGAAAAAAAAAAGTGGGAGATAGTAAGACCTGGAGAGGACAGGAGCTCCACAAGGACAGTGGCAGATCCTAAAAGTCTGGGCACAGGAGTCTTTTCTGAAACTGATACTCCAGCCAAGGACCACTCATGAAGATGTCCTGGAACCCCTGCATAGAGGTAGCCTATGGCAGTTCAGTGTCCAAGCTGCCTCCATAGTAATGCGGACAGGGACTGTCTCTGACATGAACTGATTAGCTTGCTCTTTGATCACCTCCCCCTAATGGGGGAGCAGCCTTACCAGGCCACAGAGGATGACAATGCAGCCACTCCTGATGAGACCAGATAGACTAGGGTCAGAGGGAAGGGGAGGAGGACCTCCCTTTTTAGTGGACTGGGAGAGGGACACTGGTGGGGAAGAGGGAGGGTGGCATTTCGAGGGGAGGATGGAGGGAGGTTCAGGGGGGATACAAAGTGAATAAACTAATTTATAAAATAATTAAAAATAATGTATTTATTCATTTCCATGATAGCCTGCACAAACTATTCAAGAGGAAAAAAAACATAGAAAGAAGTAAAACATTGGTGTTGAATACTGAAAATAACTTTGAGTTATTCTCATGTTATGGCAGCTTGCATTTTTATGTAGAATTTAGTACAGTGGATTTTACCAGATAAAATTGAGTTTTTACTCCAAAGTGAATAAAAGGATAGCTTATTCTGAGACAAATATGACCGATCATAGCCCAAAACATAGGCTCATGCTGCCTCTAATGATGCATTCCATCAAGGAAGAAGATGCGTGGATGTTTTATGATCAGAGAGCAAAAGAATGTCATGAATCAATGCTTTTAACAACATATTAGTAGGGGCTTTAATTAGACAGATTACAGGAAATTAGCGAAATCTCATGTATATGATGACAGTTTTAGTATTTATGTTAGTGTAATCCACGGATCGACTATTAGCTTAGTTAATACACTCCATATGTTTGATCTGACAGTCAAAATTATGTTAGATCAGATTCAGAGCCAGATGATAAATGAAAATAACTTTTGTCCTGCTTCTGCCACATTCTATTCCTTCATAGTTAGAGTCATCATTCCATCAATGGAGTGGATTCACATAGGTTTGTCTTCTTTACAGATTCTTGCATACAATAGATATTTTAAAATGTCTGGAGACATTGCAATCAGTAAATGTGGATGGGGCACTGAGCCCAGGGACGCTGGTTAGTGCCTTATAACACATAAGGTATTCCCTCCGCAGCAAACAGTTGAGTTGTTCAAAATGTTAGTACTGTTATATATTCTGAGTTAGATAAAGATTACTATATAAGAACTGTCATACTTTAGTAAATATTTAAAGCCCAAGTATTTAGAAACCATATATAAAATAATAAGTTAATCAATTTAAGTTAGATTTGGTTGTAATACCAGGAATCTCAGACCTTGGGAGGTAAAGGTAGAAGAGCTCAGGAATTTCAGCACATCTTATTGATTGTATTGGGAGTTTGAAGTCAGCCCAGTCGATGAACTCTTGTCCCCAAAAAGGAAAAAGAAAAAAACAGAAAAGAAGAGGTAAAAAGAAGGGAAAAATTATTGCAAAAGTGGATTAATGTTCAATCTTCCCCCTCAATACTGTAAACCAACGATCTTTGAAAATACCAGGTTCCACCAACTGAAGTACTTAGATAAACTTTAGTATTCTCAAAGCCCTTACACATTTCTATGCTAGTTGGCATATCTCTATAATTAACTCCAATTTCTCCCAAATATACAATGAGATTGACACTAATAGTATGACTTATTTGTGCTGATTAAATTGTCTCCTAATTATAAAAAGGATAAAAATAGAACCAAAGCCTCACTTTGCATAAAGACATTTTAATAACAAAACTAATTTTCTGGTTTAATTTAAAAATGATTACTTTTTCCCTTTGATCACACATAAATTGTATCACTTTCAAAACTGTTTTTAGTAGTGTGGATTAGCATTAGTATCTTGGGAAGATAGTCTTTTGTGTGGTACATGAAATATATGAGCTCTGAGTTAATGGTAATAGTCATTTTGTCTGACTTACAGCAGAACTGGCCAATGTGTGTATCTAAAAGTTAATGACTTTAGTGGGACTTTCAGATCCACTGGCGGTAAAAGCAATGAAACAGAGGCTTTTTAATATTGTAAAGCTTGGCCATTTTAACTGGGTAGATTTCCAGCCAGATTTCTAGTTTAACCCAACTAATCCTGGCACTACGCCTTGCCACGTGGCCAGCTCTATCTCTCTGTTCTTGTTCATATCATTCTGTTTACCTGTGTGTCCAGCTGGTGGATTCTTCTGTCTTTGCTTTCTTCTCCAAGAGACCCTCTCTCTCCTGGAGCTTCTGCCCTCAACCTCCTGCCCAGATATTGGCCATCAGCTCTGCATTACATCCAACAGGCAAGTGAGGAAGGATGAATGTTTACAAACTGCTGATGGTCCACAGAAACAACAATAGCAATATCTTATTAGCAATACAGAGACACGCCTTCACACAATGTCCTCCAACCAATGACCTTGTACAATTGTTACACATCTGAAACTTAGTACAAAATTTTGAGAATATTTTTAATGCTATTCTTATATTTAAATTTGAGAAAATTAGCATTAGTCTACCTAGAATGTTCAAATAAATTCCAGAACGGCAAGAAGTTATTTAAAATCTGAAAGATTATCCAGATTAATAGTAGCTATTTCTCATTATATTTATGAACCAATTCAACAAATGAAATTTATTTTACATAAGTGCTACACAATAATGAATGAATTGAAACACCCTGCCTTTGTGTCTTTTCCTATTCATAAAATACTCTGTCAAAAGCAACTTAAAGGGAATAAAAGGTTTATTTTGGGTCACAGATCAAGGCACAGTTCTTCCTTTGTGGGAAAGTAAAGGCATAAAGAGCTTGAAGTGGCTGGCCATATTGCATCCACAATTAGTAAGCACGGGGAAGGATGATGTATGCTGCTACTCAGTTTCCTGTCTTCATTAGAACTCAGAAATCAAGTCAAGGAATGGTACAACAGACAGTAAGTACTCCCACCTCAGTTAATGTAAACAAAATGATCCATCAGACGTGATGCCTAGAATCCCATGTCCCAAGTGATTCTCTCAAGTGACTAAAGAGCACACAATTTTAATTCAGTTTCTGAAAAAGTCTCTTCAAAGGAGGTATGTTGGGGGATGTCATCTCTGCATTACATATGCCCAAAACACAAAAGAAGCCATGTTCTTTCTGAACCTGCAGTAATGGTAGGCTGGACACAAGGACAAAGACCAAGTTTCCAGGAGAAAATGCTCTATGAAGACCTGGATAGTTTCAAGATCTACATAACGTTTGCTTATAGCCCTTAAACTACATCCATTTGATATGTGGCAGATGGGAAACAAGCCTCCAAGTTTTCCACTTATCCACTGATTTCATTTTATGAGGATGCTATTTTTTTATTTTATTAATTACAGTTTGTTCACTTTGTATCTACCCCTCTAGCTCCCTCCCTCCTCCCCTGCCAATCCCATCCTCCCTTCTCCTTCTCCACCCATACCACCTCTTCCCAGTCCACTGATAGAGGTGGACTTCCTCTCCTTCCTTCAGATCCTAGTCTATCAGTTCTCCTCAGGAGTAGCTGCATTGTCTTCCTCTGCGGCCTGGTAAGGCTCCTCCCAGCTCCGGGGAAGGTGGTCAAAGAGCAGACCAATCAGTTCACGTCAGAGACAGCTCCTGCCCTCCTTACTAGGGAACTTGCTTGGAGACTGAGCAGCCTATGGGCTACATGTGAGCAGCAGGTCTAGGTCCTCTCCATTCGTGTTCCTTGGTTGGAGTATCGGTCTCTACAGGATCTCCTGGGCCTGGTTTTTTTTTGGCTCGGTTGGTCTCCTTGAGGAGTCCTTGTCCTTTTCAGATCTTTCTATCTCCCTCTTCTTCCATAACGTTTCAGGCACTTTGCCCAAAATTCGGCCTTTAATGTCTCCTTCGATACCCTGGTGGGTCGAGTCTTTCAGAGGTCCCCTATGGAAGGCTCCTGTCTTGTACCTTGTTGTCTTCTACTTCAGATGTGTGTATCTTGTTTGCCCTTCTGACTGAGGTTTCAGCCTCTTTTCCAGGGCCCTTCTTGATGTTTAGCTTCTTTAGGTGTACAGATTTTAGTGTTTATCCTATAGTATGTGTCTAATATCCATTTATAAGTGAATATCATGTGTGTCTTTCTGCTTCTGGGTTACCTCACTCAGGATTATCTTTTCTAGATCCCACCATTTGCCTGCAAATTTCATGCTTTCCTTGTTTTTAATTGCTGAGTAGCATTCCATTGTGTAAATGTACCACACTTTCTGTATCCATTCCTCCATTGAGGGACATCTAGGTTGTTTCCAGATCCTGGCTATTACAAATAAATCTGCTATGAACATAGTTGAGCAAATGCCTTTATTGAATGGTGGGGTGTCTTTTGGGTATATGCCTAGGAGTGGTATAGTTGAATCTTGAGGTAGCACTATTCCTAATTTTCTGAGATAGCACCAGATTGATTTCCAAAGTTGTAGTACAAGTTTACATTCCCACCAGTCATGGAGGAAGATTCCCCTTTCTTTACAACCTCTCTAACATGTGTCATTCTTTGAGTGTTTGATCTTAGCCATTCTCATAGGTGTGATTTAATTTTTTTTTTTTTTTGTTAAAATACTGCATAGTGGTGTTGCTTGACAAACACTGATAATAACCTGGGTTTTAAATCTTCTTTTACTTACCTTTTCTTTTAATTTGTGTCTATGCTTATGTCCGTACATGTTCCTGAGGGTGTATACATACATGTATGCAATCGTGCCTATTCCTGTTTGTACCTGGAGGCCAGAGATCAGCGCTACCTGTTTTCCTAATTTGATCTCTGCTTTATGTTTATCATTTTACATGGGATTTACTGATCAAATCTAGTAAGACTAGCTGGCCAAGAGGATTCAAGTTTCCTGGCTCTGCCCCTCTAGTATGAGGAGTTCCAATATATAGTACCACAAAACCCTGGGATGGAGGGATAGTACTCTGAATTGAGGTCCTCTTACGTTTATAACAAGCAGCTTACTGACTGGGGCATTTCTTTAAGCCCTCATTACATCTCTAAATCATCTACGATTTGTATTGCAGCCATGTGCACAGTTACTTCCTCTTGAAATGAAAGCCAACTGCCCCCTCAGTTCATCAGGCATCATCTGGCAGACATTGGAAGATAATTTTGCAATGAATTTATGTGCAGTGCTGGAGGTCCTGAAGCATGAGGGTGGGAAGATTGGCAATGCTGTCTACAGTTTCCTTATAGAGAGCTGTTTCCATCTCTCTGACTTTTTGTTTTGTTTGCTTGGCTTTGCTCTGGGCTGATTCTCTTCATACTTGTAAAATAGCAGTAGCTCCATCTTAAATCACTTCACAGCAGTCTTCATAAGGAGATACTTCCAGAACCTCTGGAAGTGCTCTCTTTGTAAGTTTATTGGACAGGATTGGGACACATATCCTCCCTATGGCAGTCACTGATAAAGAAGAATGGTGTCATTTTGACTGACTCCAATCACCTGCCCTTAAGTCATGGACACATAAATACATTCCACTTGAAATAAGTGTTTCACTTAGGAAGACAGAAAAGTTAAGCCAGCTAATAAAAATTTTCTGGTATTTCAAATATCTTTCAAATGTTACTGAGCAAGTTATAGGAAGAAGCTGAGAGACAGTTGTATATACATTACTAATTAATGATATATTTTTACTTGCATACTGTTTTCTGGTTTCAGACTAATGTCCTTATTCCCACTGTTTTGTTGTTGTTTTGGGGTTAATATTATATTGGCTTACCCCAATATATGTAGTATGGTTGAGCAACAGAGGAACATTTAAATCTTCATATATTTTTAAAATATATATGTATATATATTTTGCTGTTAAAAATGACCATTGAGCCAATATCTTTTTTTTTTTATGGGCTTTAATCTTCTATACGTGAATATTTTAAAAGTGTTTTATTGCTTACTCATAAATGGTTTTTGGAAAGGTGGCATTTTACTTTTTAGAAATAGATGTTTAGAATGAGGTCACTCTGATGGAATACTCACTCTCAGTCATGTTTAGCTGTTTTGTTCAACCACTCCACGGTAATGGCTCTGTACTGAATAGGCTTCTCATTTCACCAGTGGAGAGTTCATTATGCCTTTCTTAAAAGCCCTACTTCCTCTGATATTTAAAAACCATCTTGCCTGAAAAATTAAACACAAATACATTTTGTACTCAGCAGTTATTGGAGTGTTGGATGATGTTTAAAATAGCCATTAATGTATAACAATGTAATGTAAATTCATATTTCTTCAATGATAGTTCTAAGAGCAAAGAAATATTACCCAAAGTAAAGCCACTAAACAGGAGGCTTATTGCAAAATGTAAAAATACGTTTTTTGAATATTGCAAGAATACAGAACTCCAAAATACTGAAAGATAAAAAATAACATGCTGGGGTGGCAAGATGGACTAATGAGCAAAGCACCTGTTTGTTAAGTTTGAGTACCTATGCTAAGGTCTCCAGAACTCTAATAAAACATGTGAGTAACAGTGTGAGATAGAAAACAGAGGCAGGAGAATCTTTTTTCTTTTTTTTTTTAATTTTATTTCTTCACTTTACATCCTGATCACAGCGCCTTCCCTCCTTGCCTCTCGGTCCCACCCTTCCACCCTTATCCTTTCCCCCCTTTCCTCCCTCCCTTCTTCTCAGAAAAAGTGTGCCTCCTTTCCCTGGATCAACCCTTCGAAGCACATCAAGTCACACCAGAACTGAGCACATCCTCACCCACTTAGCCCAGGCTAGGCAGTCAGCTAAGGCAAAGTGATACAAAAGCAGGCAACAGAGTCCATAGCAAAGGCAGCCTCTGCTCTACTTTCTGAGGGGCTCATATGAAGATCAAGCTGCCCATCAGTTACATATGTGTAGGGTCCTATGTCCAGACCATGCTCTTTAGTTGGTGCTCCAGTCTCTGTAAGCTCTTGTAGGTCCGGCTTAGTTGTCTCTGCTGGTCTTTTTGTGGGGTTCTGTGCCCTCCAGATCCTTCAATGTCCACCCCCATCACTTCTGCAAGACTCCCTGTGCTCTGCCCTATGTTTGGCTGTTGAGTATCAGCATCATTTTCAATCTGCTGCTGGATGGAGCCTCTCAGACAGCACTTAGGCTAGGCTCCTGTCTGCAAGCATAGCAGAGTATCATTCATAGAGTCAGTAGTTGGCTTCCTGCCATAGGGTAGGTCTCAGGTTGGGCCGATTATTGGTTGGCCATTCCCTCAACCTCTGTTCCCTCTTTATCCCTGCACTTCTTGTAGGAAGGGTAATTTTTTTGGGTCAAAAATGTGGGTGGATTTTTGTTCTGCTCTGTCTACTAAGAGTACTGCTTAGCTAGAAGATGGTCACTTCAGTAAGCATGTCCCTCAGCCCCACCCCAGAATCTTAAAAAGTGCAAGGAGAGGCTGTGGTTCAAAATGTGGAAGGTCAGAGCTGCCATCGTAGATTGTCCTGTGATCTCCACACATGTGCCTTGGCATATGTCTGTCCTCATACACACAAACACATACTTCCATACCAAGTACTCATGAATGCACATCATACCCACCCCGATGTGCACATAAAGGTTAATTAAATAAGTAAGTAAATACAGAAATAAATAAATGCTTTAGCAGGTGAGAGTTAGTGATGTAACTGTCTTTCTGCATTCAGCATCTAGCCAACAAAAAACACACAGGATCTCAGTGTGCAAGAACACTCTGTGTCCATGATTGTTGTCAAGGATCTGACAATTCTCCAAATCTGTGCATGGAGATTAATTTACTGCTCACATTTCCCCTTTAAAATAGTCCAAAACCCAAGTCTGAATGATGTCCTTAACATTCAACTCAAGGAATGGAAGAAGCAAGCCCAGCTCTACCTGGTCCATATTATGACAAGAAAGGCAGATGTCCAAATCACAGACCTGTGGCAAAATAAGCAAGTCCAAAATGCAGAGTAAGACAGGAGATGAGAGGCAGGCTAATGTCAAGCAAGAAAGAAATTTTCTAAAATTAATGTATGTTCATGTTAACCAATCTCCATTCTCAGAGGAAGAGATAGTAGGAATGAAGGGAGGTCTCAGGCTGCAGCTCAGTGTAACACTGCTTTCAACGCTTGATACAACTCCCTGTTTTGTGTGTTCTTACAGAGCTAGGATACAGTCCCATGTATTTTCATCTAAATAAGTAGTATAGGGCATTGTACATGAACAAAAAAAATCCATTGTAGATATAAGACAAAACAAGCCAGCATTTCATGTCAGAGAATTAGGGTATCTTTTTATACAATAATTTGGAAGCTGGGAAAGCAATCCTGCTCAGAACTTCTCAATTCACATTGGAAACCCTGAGAATTTCTGTGGGTAAGGAAGAATATGATCCAAATAGAAGAGTATAACAAATACGATTTTACATTTTGTTAATGTTGTTATTTATGCTCATATGCACATGATTAGGTATGCTCATATCGCAATGCACACCGGAAGGTGAGAGGACAATTTATAAGGGCCTGTTACTTCTTTTCATCATGTGGGTCTTCTACCTGGACTTATGTCATCAAGCTTGAGAACAGATGCGTTTACCCACAGGAAACCCTCACTGTAACAAAATTACTTCAAAGAAAAACTAAAGTGTAAACATATTAAGAATCTTCTAACAAACAAACAAACAAAACAAAAATGATGGAGACAATCTCAATGTAACGATAAAGATACTAGGTTTGGCCCACTTCACCTAGTTTCTTTAACTTCTCCAGTTTCACTTATGAAACTGGTTTTATTAAACAAAACCCACTAAGTCAATTTGGCATGGATATTTGCCATTGGCATCTGAATACCCTTTATATATGACTAGGCTTCTGATACCTCACTATTGGTCAAATGAAGTTTGATCACCCGAGCTTTCTTCTGCAAGAGTCCTGTTATGTTGTGTTACCCAGAATTCCCTTCTATAAGGATGATTCATCTTGTTACATTACTATCTGTAGATGCTGCCCTGCTTTTTCACTATAAAGTTCCACTTACCTAATGTGCATTAGTAACTAAAGCCATTATCTCTGCCTCCCTGAAAATTCTATTATAATTACTATCACTTGTGTGGGGCTGAAGATTGAACCCAGGGTCTTGATTGTGTTAAGTGGACACTCAATTGCAGAGCTAACCCAGCCTCATGCTGCACAATTCTATAACGACGGTCCAGAGTAAAGTCTCCTTTACTTTACTTTTAGCAAGTATGTTTGTAGAAAAGAAGTAAGATAGTAATATGATTCAAGTTTTCATCTAGAATACATTAAAACATTCATTTTATTTTTAAATTTCCTCTATCAAGACAGAAAACAAACAAACAAAGCTTAAAACAAAGAAACAATCAAAACCCAGTAAGACAAAAAAATTCCAAATCATACAAGAAGTCCCCTCATCTCAGATGGAATCCATTTGGTATTGTCTAGTTACTCCTGAGTCTGTGTTCTACCCTGAAGTGTGTTGTGGGTTGATGTTATATACCCAGTGATAATCCATTAGAGAGAACCAATTTTCCCTTTCCCAGAAGGTATCATTTGCAAATGGCTCCTTGGATAGTGGTAGATTTTTGTATTTGCTTCTTCCTAGTCCTGGGATTTTTGTCTGGCTCGAACCTATGTAGGTTTTATGTGTGCTGGAAGAGTTTCTTCTAGTCCATATATGTTGGTCAGAACTGTTAGAATCATCCACCACCTCCCACTCTTAGAATCTTTCAGCCTTCATTTTCCCATAAATCCTAGACTGGTGGGGAGTGATAAATAACATGCCATTTAGAGCTGAGTTCTCCAAAGTCTATCACTCTCTGTAATTGTCCAGTTGTGGGTCTCTGTTAATTCTCATATAGTGCAAGAAGCAGCTTCTCCAATGAGGGATGATAAGCTGATCTATAGGGATATCAGTATGCCATTAGTAATCATCTTATTGCTGGTTCCTTTAGGGGAATAATACTAGCAGGAAACTAGCATGTTTAATTATCATACTCAGGAATGATATGGGTCCATCTCAAGAAGTGACAATTACATTGACTTGATGTAATGACCAGGAGTCAAATGGTGTCAGAGCGCCTGTCTCTTCACTCTGTACCCTTATCTAGCTTAGATTTTAACAGTGTAAATAAATATATAAATAGAAAAAAAATTGTTTAACAGGACATTGCATATTGAGCTCTTTTAAGTCTTAAAATGTAATATTTTATAATGAATTTTAATACTGGGGCTTTCATGCCGTATAATGACTGACCATTGCATTTTCAGTGTACTTTCTGAAGTCCTTGTAACTATAGCATTTCACTCCCTCAATTAGATTCTATAATGTTTTAAAAGTTCCAGATATTCTTCTACGTATATGATTTTCTCAGTGAGAAATTGCTTACATTATTTTCTTCCCTGGAAATAAGTCTCTTTCATCTCGTGTCACACGAACATTGCATTTTGATATTACCCTGTCAGGTGATGTGGAGATAATGACAAAATCTGCAAATGAAAGTGGCAATCTTCTAATAAATCCAATTGTGAGCTAAAGCTGAATTATTACATCTGAAGGAAGCGTATTTAGAGTGAGATAGTCTGTGTCAAGTGAAGTTAGTTGTGGGGAAGCAACGTTTTTGAGAATTGAGGCATTAGATCACTAGGAGACGATGAAGTGTTAGGAGGCCAAGGTGTAAAATGTACAAACTGCAGTACAATTGCTTCAGGTCAGACTTTCAAGAGGTGTCTATTAGATCCAATTATACGTCCTACATTTTTATGGAAGACAGTGGTGAAGAAAATGTACTAAAAGAGGACAAGCGTGATGCCGAAAATTACATCGAATGAAATATAATTTGGCAAGAAAAAGATAAGTGAGATCTAGGTGGTTGTCTTTTCATATTTAAGGGTTAAAGTGCATCAGATGCATTAGGTTTGGTCAGTGTCATGCCAGGGAACAGAACTAAGGAGAATGGACATGAGAAAGAGGTAAAATTTCTCTCTTTATGAGAAAGGGTTTTGTAGCAGGGAACATTTTTTTTTTCTATTTCTTTTAAAGTTCACTTTGTAGAAGGCAAATTCAGTCCCTGCAGCTTTCTTGAGGCAACCAGCCTGCTTCAAATGGAAAAGCTGATTCCTTAGTTTTTCAGACATCTTTCATACAGTGTTTCTATGCTGCCTTCTTTACTGGCAGCTTCAGTATGCTCTGTCCAGTCCTCAGAGAATGGGAGAAAATATCTCTCAGAAAGATGGAAACGAGGTCAAAGCTCCTGGTTCTGTTTTGTTCCTTCAGCCATCACATTTCACATTTATGCTTCCCTGAGACATGAGATGGACAAAATTAATCTTAGTGCTTATTACCCATAGTCTCCACTCATAAAGTATAAAATATTTAATAGAATATGAAATATTAAGTTAAAAGTATCAGAGGTACTTTTAACCTTTGAATAGGTCCTAACAGAGTTAAGATGAGGTTTTGGATTTAAGACACACTAGCGTCATTTCAATCCTGTATATTATGCACACCCTCTCCTTTCTCTCCTTTACAGATTCATCCCAAACAGTAGTTTGCAAACAGTGCCTTCTTTTTAAAAAGCTACAGAAAGACAGATGTGCTACACATGTGAGAACTAATGTGAGAATGCTTCTTCATTACTGTACTCAATGATTTTGCTACAACAGATTAAGCTTGCTCCAGCTCTTTGATGACCAGTGAATTTTGGCTGTTACTCAATGGGAAGGAGCAATAAACCTGACCTTTTGGTAGTAGTTTTTAATTGACAAACACAACGATTTAATCTTCAGCTGTATCCAAAACCAGAGACTACTAAGCCTGCCTTTCTATCTTAAAACATTATATCCGTCTCTTATAAAAGAGGAGTAATTATCACCATAGTTTTACACTACCTACTGTTCTTTTTTATTCTTTAATCAGTTTTGATTTCTCTTATGGTATAAGTCTTTTTGTTGTTGTTTGTTTGCTTTAAGACAGACTAGCATCAAATTCATTATGTTTTTTTTTTTTTTCCTCAGTATCCTAAGGGTTGAGATCACTGGATTGAATTAAAAAACTGATACTAATAACTGTACAATGATTATGAAAGTTGTATGGTATTGTATTATAAACTTTTCAAAATATATTTTTATTCGATAAAGGACAACTTGTGCCATGTTATGAAATGATTTTATTTCTATTCCCATATCTCTTGAAACCTGCTTAATAGCTTTGAATATTTTGTGAGAAAATTTAGGCCAGTTCTGCTTATTAATATTCAACAGCTTTTGCTGTGGTAACTACTATGTCATGCTCCCTAGAAACTGCTGGTGAGAGGAAGGGCTTAGCTTGAAATTTTTTCCTTACCATCTTAATACTTTCCATAGCCCCACCTGCTCTCCTTTTCCTTTTCTTTTTAAATTTATTTATTTATTTTTATTCACTTTACATCCTGGGTGTAACCCCATCCTTCTTCCTCTCCCTGTACCAATCTCCATTACTCCCCCTTCCCCCTCGCCTATTTCTCAGAAAAAGGAAGCTCCTTTTCCTGTCCACCCCAGCTTATCAAGTTGTATCAGGACTGAGCATGCTCCTCTTCCCCTGTGGCATGGCAAGGCAATCCTGCCAGGGGAGAAGTGATAAAAAAGAAAGCTAGCAAGTGAGGCCTTGTGTGGTTCAGTCCATACTTCCCTTACTAGGGAACCCACATGAACCCTAAGCTGGCCATCTGCTACATTTTTGTAAAGGGGTCTAGGTCCAGTCCATGCATGGTCTTTCATTGATGCTTCAGTCTCCACATGCACCTCTGGGCCCTGGTTAGTTTTCACTGTTGGTGGTCTTGTGTTGCTTCTGTAAGCTCCAGGTCCTTTTCTCTTTCCTTCCAGTTTTCCACAAGACTCCCTATGCATTGCCCAATATTTGGCTGTGTGTCTCAGCCTCTGTTCTATTTCTTTCATTTTTTCAAATTTTTAAATTTTATTTTATTTTTAACTGAATTTTTATTTTTTATATTAGTTACAGTTTATTTACTTTGTATCCCAGCTGTAACCCCTTCCCTCACTCACTCCCAATCCCAACCTCCCTCCCTTATCTCCTCCCTGCCAGTCTCTAAGTCCACTGATTGGGGAGGTCCTCCTCCCCTCTCATCTGACCCTAGCTTATCAGGTCTCATCAGGACTGGCTGCAATGTCCTCCTCTGTGGCCTAGCAAGGCTGCTCCTCCTTCGGGGAGTGGGGAAGTTCGAAGAGCCAGCCTCTGAGTCCATATGTCAGAGACAGTCCGTGTTCCCCTTACTAGGTGACCCACTTAGCAGAAAGACAGACATGCTATATACTCACTTATAAGTAGATACTAGATCTATAAGATAGGATAAACATACTAAAATATGTACAACTAAAAAAGATAAACAAGAAAGAGGACCCGGGGTAAAATGATTAATCTTCACTTTAAAAGACAAATGGGATGGACATTGGAAGAAGGAGAAAACAAGTAACAAGACAGGAGCCTACCACAGAGGGCCTCTGAAAGACTCTATCTAGGAGTGTATCAAAGCAGATGCTGATATTCAGAGCCAAACCTTTGGCAGAGTGCAGGGAATCGTAGGAAAGAAGGGGAGTTAGTATGATGTGGAGAGGACAGGAGCTCCACAAGGACCGATTATATCTGGGCACAGGGGTCTTTTATGAGACTGTTTCTCTAACCAAAGACCATGAGTGGATATAACCTGGAACCCCTGCTCAGATGTAGCCCATGGCAGCTCAGCCTCTGTTTTGAGGCCCTGCTGAGTATAGTCTCTCAGAAAACAGCTCTGACGGTTCCTGTCTGATAGCTTAGCCGAGTAGCATTCATAGTGGTAGAAGTGGGCACTCTCCCATAGGGTAAGTCTTTGGTTGTGCCAGGTAATGGTTTTCAAACTATCCATTCTTTTTTAGAGAAAGCGAGAATCTCAAAAAGAAGAATGGAATCTTTGTTGCTTCTCTATAGATTCTCTCAATTCGGAGCTGGGGTCCCACGATGCTATCACTAGGGCCACTGTAAGGGCTTTCTTCTGCATTTCATATTTTGTCAGTATTTCCTTCTAATCTCTTGCTGTGTTTTATATACCTGTAGAAGTTGTTTATCCTATTGCTGTAATCAAAGATCCCAAAAGAAACAGTTCAAGAAAGAAAGAACTTATTTGCCTGATGGTGTGGGAGAAATAATTTATTTTCCATAAGCTATGAGGGTACATAGTAGAGAAGTTATATGGGAAGGAGCTTGAAACAATAGTTCATATTGCACCTATATCTGGGCAGCACACAGAGATGAATGCTTCTGCTGAGCTTGATTCCTCCTTTTATACTGTCTAGGACCTCAACACATACAGTGGTGCCACCGTTATTTAGGCTGGGTCTTCCCCCTTCAGTTGATCTAATAAGATAGTCTCCATGAATTTGTAAAGAGATAGTCCAGTCCAACCAATATCTCATAGGTGTGCTTGAAGATTTATCTCCCAGGAGATTCTAGACCATCTTAATTAACACTAACCATCAAAACAGCCTCATGAGGGTTTGTCAAAACTATTTTTTTTTCACCTTGTTGCATTTATTATTATTATTAGTTACATTTTATTAACTCTATCCCAGCTGTATCCCGCTCCCTTATTCCCTCTCAATCCCACCCTCCCTCCCTCAGCTTCTACCTGCCCCTTTCCAAGTCCACAGATTGGGGAGGACCTCCTCCCCTTTTGTCTGGCCCTGTATTATCAGGTATCTTCAGGGCTGGCTGCAAAGTCCTGCTCTGTGGCCTAGCAGGACTGCTACTCCCTTGTGGGGGTGGGGAGGTCAAAGAGCCTGCCATTGAGTTCCTGTCAGAGATAGTCCCTGTTCCCCTTACTATGGGAAACCAATTGTTTATTGAGATACCAAGAGCTTCATCCGAGTAAAGGTACTAGGTTATATCCATACATGATCCTTGGTTGGAGAGACAAACTATTAATATGCAAAATATGTTTCAAGGCTCAGTAATGACCTATATGTCTAAACTGAAAAAACAAAATCACAAACTTAAAAAAGTTTGGAATTATAGATTTATGTCAGCCATAACCATGATTTAAAAAAATCATAAATATTTTCATATAAAAATATCATGCTCTGTAGAAAAGAAAAATAGTAAAATTGACATCACATTAGATGTGTTTATCCACTCTTAGCTATTTTGTCATAGGAACATAAACGGATAAGAAGACATTCTTGAGGAATGATAAATAATATTTTCTTAAGATTTTGATGCTCATTGTTTTTTGCTTATGCTCACCTAAGTTTTTGAACTTAGGGTACCCCATATGCCAACATTTAGTGAGATATGTCTTTTGGAAGAACATTTCTTCAAGTTTGGTTTAATATTATTTAGAGTTCACTCTATATCCTGCGTTATACTGTGCAAGCTAAGTGTTTTCAGACTTTCTAACTTGTGACTGTGTTTGGCTACCATTATCTAGTATAAGATTCTGTTTGAATTACATCTTAAACGTGGCTTTAAGTTTTAAATTGAATAAATTCAGTCCTTTATAATGTGGATTGGATTGCTTCACTCACTGTGAGGACGATGTAGTCTAGGGAACTTTGTGAAACTACAAAATGCTTCCAAAATAAATAAATGTGAATCTGAAATACAGGCAATTTTAAATGATGTTCTTCTCTGAAACCATTTATAATTTCACACAGTTATAAAAGAAAAACTGTGAGATTTATTGTCTAAAGTTGATACCTAAGCATAAAACATTATAGCATGCATTAGCTTATCAGTTTTGACAAAGGGCTGTTAAGAAAAGATTTAAGCAAAATAGGAAGCAGTTCACTCTCCAACAAGTTATTGTTCAAAGAATAGAGTTTTGTAACCTTTCACAGAAAAATAAATAAATATTGGTATTTCTCTCAGTTTTTAAAATCTATAAAATAAAACATTTAATAATGAATATTTTATTGAATATGGATGCTTTTTCGATGTCTAAAATATACCAAGAAAAATAGGAAAATCCATTTGATGAAACTACCTAACTACAGTGTGAGAAATACATTTTGTGTGTAAAGTCTATACAATATGATATCTAAATGTGTATTTGTTTATTTATGTGCGTTAGGTAGTATATAAAAATAAATTATAGACCTATTATAACATAAAATATAAATGTACATAGATGACATATATGTATATAGGATACATAATTGTCTGTAATAGTACACATAGGCCTCACAGCTCTATTGTCAGAAAACTGGCCAGCTTATGCATTAGAGAAAGTGCTTCTTTATACACATGAGCTCAAAGATTGTCTTTTCCATAATCCTTTAGTGAAAATTGATCCAAAACAAAACAAAACAAAACAAAAAAACAATAACAAGGCAGGCAGTCAAAATGAGAATGTTAAATTGAGAGAAATTCCTCAAATCTTACCCTGTGTTTTCTGTAAGAATGGACCTCATTAGCAAAGAATCCACTGATGTTCAAGCTGGGGCAGCAGGAGTTAATACAAAGATTTATCTGCTAGGATTCACATGATAATTTAATTTATTGTTTTTACTCTAAATAGATAAATTATTTAAGACAGAAGGTAAGCATATAAAATAACCTTCAGTTTTTATAAACCTCATAGTTGTTTAATCATCATACCACACAGTCACAAATGTAAGTGAGGAGAATTATGATGTTCTGTTCGTCATTGCTATTTGCATGACTCATGTCATTTCAAAGACACACTTTTATAAAGACTATTGGTATGTAAAAATTATTGTTTGGGCTTAATTGGTATGAAGACGTAGGGAACAGAAATAGATACTGTTCCCAAGATTAACATTTACTTATTTGTATATTTTATGTTTTTCAAGTATGCTTTGAACTCAGCAAACAATCAGAAGTCTTTTCTGATAGAATAATATAAAATACCTGGCATTTGCTTTGAGGCCATGTGTGGATAGTGCCTGGCTCACTCAGGAGTCATTAATGGATATACCCTGTGGAAAGTCAAGATTCAAACAACCAAAATGTGTCTTCTATGCAGAGGCGTGATTGACAGAAAATACTAACAAAGCCTTGTATCTTTATAGATCTTAGACAAAAGATTTCATGTTTCAATTATTTTAGATGCTAATAAAAACTACAGTGAAAAGTCAATGTAATGAAGAAAGTTATTTGTTTCTTAGCAGAATTTAGAGGATATACAGAAATATCACATAATCTGTTTAAACAGCAAATCATTCTTAAAGTAAGATGTGTGCTCTGGGTCAAGATCAAATCACAGATAAGTCACAAATTAATTCGAGACAGTGAATAATGGTCCCTCTCAGTGTTACAAAAGGGGTTTGAAGCACTTCAAATGCATTTATTCTCTAGTACCCCGGAACACTCAATAAACTAGAAAGTGGTTCGATTCAAGCAAGTTTAGAGGAGAGGTTTTGTTCACTGAATAGACTATAAATTTAAAACACCTTTTGTGAAAAGTATGCTAATTTCAAATAAAAGAGATCAAGATAGTTCAGAATTGGACTCAAGCTCTCCACAAGCCAAGAATCAAGAAGGAAAATTGCCCAAAGATCTTCTGAACAACATCTTCAGAGACCTTAAAACTTCTTAGTGGATCCACCACTAGAATGGTTCAGCCTCTCCAAGTATTGCCTTCAACATGCCTGCAATTCTTGCGTGTGGGATGCTGAAACAGGAGGATCAAGAGTTGCACAAAGTGCTTGAGGACATCCTGAGTCAAATAAGGACTGAATTATTAAAGCAGCAATAACAACAATAATAAAATAGAATTATGAGTGCAACAACAACACTAATAAACTACAAATAATTATTAAAATAAAGGAAGAACAGAAATCGTGTAAACAGGTAATGTACCTAAACAAACAAACAAACAAAAGAAAAGACTTCAGTTTTCAGGACTCCTGTGGACAATCCACAAGCAGCAGAGGCCCAGGAGGTAAGATCACAGTGTGGGGAGCTGAATGAGGACACATTTTTTTCACAGTAGTCTTTGGGTCTTTATCTAGGTTTGGAACTTCCCTTTTTTATATTAACATTTCTATTTGTGTTGACCTGTTAATGCCCATTTTAGCCACTTATATTGACTTCACAGGTGTAGCATCGGTGTAATTTTTATGGTACATGATGTCACAGCAAACATCCCATTCCTCTGGCTTGTAAAACCTTCCATCCTTCTTTTTCAAAGTGAGCTTTATGTCTTAAGTGCAGAAATTGTGTAGAAATTGGGAATGGGCTCTACAAGCCAGCGCTTTGACTGGTTGTGGCTTTCTGTAATTGTCTCTGTTGCAAAGAGAAAGTTTCTCATCCTATCCCAATTTATGGCATGCACAAAATTCTATTCATAAAATGTCTTTCCCCAAGTCAGTGTGCCCTGACATGGAAGCTTGCTTTGATTGGTAATACGTACTCAAGAAGTATGTATTGTTAGAGTTTTTGTTCCATCTTCTGAAAGGTGTTGCTTCTTTTTACACTCTGGAACTCTGAGGACATCAAATGTGAAAGGATTCCTGCCAACACTACTGGGGAAAAACTGAGGTGTCAGTAAAGGCAGCAGTACAGCATGAGGTGATAATACTATAGCCCATATCCCAGCTGACTCAAGCTGCAAGCATCAGCCTCAGCGTAAAAGCAGAACTGATGAATAAATAGAAAGATTTGAGAAATGATATTATTGTTTCAAACTCTTACACTTGGGATCATCTTTCTCTGTAGCAAAAGATCACTAAAGTATACTAAAACTTTAATAAAGCGAGAACAAATATAGGGTAAGCATCTTAAGCAAGTAACACTATTTGAAAATAAATAATTACATTTACTTGATGTGTGACTATGTGTGCGTGTGTGTATATATGTATGTGGGTGTGTGTACATACATGCGCAATGCTCATGATGAGTGAGTATGTGATAAAGGAGTGTGTGTGATTTGTGAGGGGGCATATGAAACCTACAAGAGATGCTTGGAGGTCAGAGGACAACTTTCCTCAACCCTTTATGTGGGCTCTATGTATTAAATTTAGGCCATCAGGCTGACATGTAAAGCACTTTTACCTGATGAACTATCTTGTTGGTTCTTTTTCTTTTTGTTATTTCATGTAAATGGTGTTGATTCCATTATTGCCATACATTTAACCCAACAGAGTTTGCACGTGAGCATTGAGCTAAAAATTGAGGTGGAATCTCAAAACCTGTGAGAAAAAAAAATCACAACATAAGTATCTCAGTTACCTTGCCATCATGATAGGAAGCTATTGTACATTGAATAGCTTTATATTACAGATTCATGCAAGATGAAGCTTTAAAGTTCTAAATATTATTAGCCGGTAACAATAAAATGTATTTGGCATTGAAAGCGTGTTTCATCCCATTTTATGTGAACTAATTCAAAATATTGGATAAGTTACTGTGAAAAGACTATTTGAAAATTGTTCAACTGGGACCATTACTCACTTTTTTAACCATTGTAGATAATATAATTTATTCAATAAGTATCCTGTGGAATTATGTTTTATTGAAAAGTTTATATTGTATTAGCTTTAAGTAATACAAGGTTGAATGTTGTATGAAAGACATGAACAAATGTCTGTTTACCCCAGAGAATGCACTAACAACAGAACAAACAATGAGTCCACTGAAGTCCAACTTTGTGAATTAATGTGTTTATTGGGCTTATTTAGAGAGTACACATGAGTTATGAGGCGTGGCCTAGATAATCCAAAGGCAGGAATATCACTGGAAAGCACACTTTGACCCTGCCAGCGAGTCTTCTCTGTCCCGACAGATTTTCACCTGTGTAATTTTGGGGAAGGAACTTGTGAATTTTGTAAGTTTTAGGGATTACCTGAGTTTTGAGTTGTGTCTTTTTTTTTTTCCTCAATCGTTGTTTGTAATTTAATCTTTTAAAATTCATTCACTTTACATCGCGATGATAGCACCCTCCCTTATCTACTCCCTGTCCCACCCTCCTTCTCTCTTCCTCTTCCCCCATATCTCTCCTCTAGTTATAAGAAAGGAGGAGTCCTTTTCCCCTACCAGGTGACCGTAGCCCATCAAATCTCATCAGGACTGCCTGCATCCTCTTCCTCTGTGGCCTGGCAAGACTATCCTGCCAGGAAGAAGTGATCTAGGAGGTGGTAGCAGAGTCCATGCCAGAAACAGCTCCTGATTCCTATACTAGGAGGCCCACAAGGAGACTGAGCTGCCTGAAAATAGCTAAAACAATTCTGTACAATAAAAGATATTCTGGAGGTATCCCCATCCATGATATCTATCTGTGTTATGAGCAACAGTAATAAAAACTGCATGGCACTGGCAGAGAAACAGACTGGTCAATGGAATCAAATCAAAGACCCAGAAATGAACCCATACACTTATAGACACTGACAAAGAAGCCAAAACCATACAATGGCAAAAAGACAGCATCTACAACACATTGTGCTGGTCTAATTAGATGTCTACAATTAGAAAAATACAAATAGCTTCACATTTATTACCCTGTACAAAACTAAAGTACAGGTGGATCAAAGAACTCAACGTGAAACCAGGTACACTAAATCAATAAGAAGAAAAAGTGGGGAAGAGCCTTGAGATCATTGGCACAGGAGACAACTTCTGAGAGAATACTGAGACCCCAGGCTCTAAGTTGAACAGTTAGTAAATGGGGCCTTATGAAACTAAAAAGCTTCTGCAAAGCAAAAGACACTGTCAATAGGACAAAGGGACAGCCTACAGTCTGGGAGAAGATCTTCACCAGCTTTACAACTGACAGACAGCTAGTATCTAAAATATATCTAGAACTCAAGAAATTCAACAGATTCGGTTGTTCTCCTTGTGGGGCTCCTGTCCTCACCAGGTCTTCCTATCTCCCCCTTCTTTCATAAGATTCTCTGCAATCTCCTCCAAGTTTGGCTATGAGTCTCAGCATCTGCTTTGATACCTTGCTGGGTAGAGTTTTTCAAAGGCCCTCTGTGGTAGGCACCTGTCCTGTTCCTTGTTTTCTCTCTCTTCTGATGTCTGTCCCATTTGCCTTTCTTAGAGAGGATTGATCATCTTACACAGGGTCTTCCTTCTTGCTTAGTTTCTTTAGGTGTCAGATTTTAGAACATTTATCCTTTATTATATGTCTACTATCCACTTAAAAGTCAGTGTATGACATATGTGTCTTTCTGCTTCTGGGATACCTCATTCAGGATGATCTTTCTAGTTCCTACCATTTGCCTACAAATTTCATGATTTCCTTGTTTTTATTTGCTGAATGGTATTCAATTGTGTAAATGTACCACAATTTCTGTATCTATTCCTCAGTTGAGAAACAACTGGGTTGTTTTCAGATTCTGCCTATTATGAATAAAGCTGATATGAACATGGTTGAGAAAATGCCCTTGTTGTATACTTGAGCATATTTTAGATATATGCCTAGGAGTGGTATAACTGGATCTTGAGGAAGCACTGTTTCTAATTGTGTGAGAAAGTGCCAGGTTGATTTCCAAAGTGATTTTACAAGTTTACATTCCCGCCAGCAGCAGGAATGTAAACCCTTTCTCCACATCCTTTCTAGCATGTGTTGTCACTCGAGTTTTTGATCTTAGCCATTCTGATGGGTGTAAGGTGAAACCTCAGGGTTTTTTTGCCTTAGGTGGTTCACCATTTCTTTAAGTGTTTCCTGCCATTCTATATTCCTCTATTGAGAATTCTCTGTTTAGCTCTGTACCCCATTTTTTAATTGGATTACTTGGTTTGTTGGTGGTTAACTTCTTAAGTTCTTTATGTATTTTGGATATTAGCCCTCTGTCAGATATAGGGTTGGTGAAGGTCTTTTCCAAATCTGTGGGTAAAGGGGACTTCCCGAAACTGATACTCCAGCCAAGTACCATGCATGGAGATATGTTAGAACTCCTGCACTGATGTAGCCCATGACATCTCAGTCTCCAAGTGTGTTCCCTAGTAAAGGGAAAAGGAACTCTCTCTGACATGAACTCAGTGGCTGGCTATTTGATCACCTCCTGATGATGGGGAAGCAGCTTTACCAGGCCATAGAGGAAGACAATGCAGCCAGTTCTGATGAGATCTGATAGGCTAGGGTCAGAGGGAAGCGGAGGAGGACCTCTCCTATCAGTGGACTTTGGAAGAGGCATGGTAAGATATGAGAATGGGGGGATTGGAAGGGGATGAGGAAAGGGCTACACATGAGATACAAAGTTGATAAACTCTAATTAAGGAGGACCTCCCCTATCAGTGGACTTGGAAAGGGACAGGGAGGAGATGAGGAAAGGAGAGTGGGATTGGGAGATAATGAGGGAGGGGGTTATGGCTGAGATACAAAGTAAATAACCTGTGATTAATATAAAAAAAAGCAAAATTATAAAAAAATTATTAAAAAAGAAAAACAGTGACTGGAAAAAAAAAGAAATTAAACAGAAACAAACCAAATAATACAATTTAAAAATGGGATACAGATCTAGAACTAGCAGTGGTGGTTTCCGAGGTCTGAGTAGGTTCAGGAGACCATTGCCCCCAGGGGCGAGACGTGTTCCATGTAAATTGACTAACTCCATGTTTTCCTTCACTTTTGAAAGTCATTTAAGGTTCTTAAATTATCTTTTTTTAAAAAATTTTTCATCGATTACACGTTATGCATTCTGCATCCCCCCCATAAGCCCCTCCCTCCTCCCCTCCCGACCTCACCCTCCCTCCCCTTTCTGCATTCATGCCACTCACCAAGTCCACTGATAGGGGAAGTTATTCCAACGAGGGGGTTAAGGCTTCTCATAATATTTCCTATAATCCACACCTGTTTGTTTATAACCCCCATTTCTATTCATTGTTAGCCAGATAGAGCCAAGTAATTGTGGTAACGATACTTGCTTTTTTGCCCAATGCCGGAATGCTA
>REGO01000189.1:2829728-2842077 GCA_010120015.1 Rhombomys opimus
AAAAAAAGGGATACAGAGCTAAACCAAGAATTCTAAACAGAGGAGTATCAAATGGTTGAGAAGCACTTAAAGAAATGCTCACCATTATTATTCATCAAGGAAATGTAAATCAAAACAACTCTATGATTCCATCTTACACCCATCAGAATGGCTAAGATCAACAACTCAAGTGACAACATATATTGGAGAGGATGTGGAGAAAGAAGAACCCTCCTCTATTGCTGGTGGGAATGTAAACTTGTTCAACCAATTTGGAAATCAATCTGTTGCTTTCTCAGAAAATTAGGAATAGTGCTATCTCAAGACCCAGGTATACCACTCCTAGGCATATACCCAAAAGATGCTCTAACATACAACATTTACAGTTTTCTTAATCTTAATGATCCCCCCTTCAGGATAGAATGCTTCAAGTGTGATTCAATATATCTACAACAATATAATAGTGAGATAATGAAACAGTGCAATAAACCTCAGAAAATGTAAGATATGTGAGTTGTTTATTATATTTAACATGTCATATTTAATTATGAAGGTTACATCTTAGATTTGTAAACAAAGTGTAAGCATTCTCACATTCTTTAATTCAGACGTGTAAGACATGAGATTATCTGAAGGAATTATGTCTTTCTTAGAACAAAATTTATATCACTATTGTCTACAAGTTGCTTAGTTCATAAGTGGAGGGAGGTAAAGGAACAGGTGTTAGAAGTTTTCAGAATAACATGCTGGAGAAACCTCAGCCTCATCCAATTTGTAATAGCTGTTGTGATTTGGAAGAAAGTTCCAAGAATTCCAAATGCTGATTTTAAACTCAGGAGCACATGATGCTCAACAAATAACCTAATGTAAATGACTTGTTCTGAATAGGAGGTCCTCTAAAAAATTCACTCTTGCTTTAAACTCTCATCTGTATAAAATTACGTATTCCATTCTTGAAGAAAATTTACTGTATTGATTTGTGTACAATAGCATGTTGTGTGAGTATGGAGTGGTAATCCCCAGAATAATTAAAAACTCATTAGAAGTATCTCATCTAATTTTCTATAGGATTGAAGAAAACCATTGTCTTTTACATTGATTCATCTGACCAAAATTCTGAGATTTTTGTAGAAATCTAGAAAGCTAAAGCTTGGACAAATGTGTTGCAAAAAATCATTGTATTTGTGATGTGTGGTTTAATGATACAGCTTTACTTGAAATGAGTAAATCATTTCCATCATTATTCAAGCATAGTTCACTCTCATCCCACTTACCTTCAACATTTAGTAATTCATTGTTTAATTTTATTTTGAGAGTCTGTCATTAAGTCTATTTCAGCATTTAGAACTAACTTAAAATATTGTCTCACTCTACTAACCGTGATACTTGGATTTTTAAGGCTATATTTAATTTTAACAATCTAATAACAGAAAAATATATTATTCATTTCTATCACTTGCTGTTACTTGAAATATATTCATTCATTTCCTTGGCAAACATTTGCTGAGTAACTAATGTATTGACCTAGCTGAGCATATGAAACATATATTCATTTACATTGAGGTTTTCATGACTTCATGGAATTAACTGAAAAATATTCAAGAATGAAATAAGAAGATAGAGATATACAGATCAGAAACTGGCATTTTATTGATACAGAAAGGTAAATTTCACCTATATTTTTACCTGTTTTTGGCATTTGTTTCTTGGTGTCCAAAAACATCAAATTATATGCTTAGAGAGGCCTACTTAGAACTCTGTGATATCACTCACCAAATCTTCTTCCATCATACACTGGTTAGTTTCCAGTTGGAATGGATGTCACTAGTCAATAATCTACGTATTATCTTTATTCTTGGTGAAATATAAAATTCAAAAGGAAAAATTGCATTTAATAATGTGTTTTGTTAACTAAAGCAAAAATAAAATATAGATAATTGGATGAAAGACCTGATAAATGGTTGTTTAAAAAGTGAAAGGGAAAAGCATAGACTTGTTCCCTAATCAAAGAGTCAAGAAAAAGTTAGCATTTAAATTAAGGCAAGGAAAAGAGACATCCAAAGAGATGATAAAACAAACAAGGCTATGAGAAGTAAAGAAATAGGCTTTTCTTAACTTTTTAATAAAGTATTAATTTGATTACATGTATTCAATATCATCAACCTAAAAATAGTTCACACTATCAGAAATAAAGTCAGCATTTGTCCTCCTCCCCTTCCCTCTGATGCTAGTCAATCAGGTCTCATCAGGACTGGCTGCATTGTCTTCCTCTGTGTCCTGATAAGGTTGCTCCCCACTCAGGGAGAGGTGATCAAAGAGCCAGCCACTGGGTTCTCTAGTAATGGGAAAATTTTAATTCTTTAACTTACACTTAAGATTATTAGAAAATATTGAGCATATATAGAGTTAAGACAGAAGTGGCTCTTATTATATTTTTATACATCATGCATAGCTTAAGGGAAAAAAAACAAAGTGTTAGCAATAGTATCAAATAAAATAAATAGTTATAGTTGCATCATACAAAGTGAAATACAAAATTCACCGTAACACATAAATAAAATTTAACATTGAACTTATCATTAAGTAAAAATATGAGTAAGCTGACAGGTATATGCATATATTTGGTTTGCTTATCTATTAGGTCTAATTTAGATGTTATATGTTCATATCAACACAAATCATATTTGAAACATCAGTAGTTGAAGACTTTAAGTGCTCACTGAAGCTGTTAGTTGTCACATTCTTACTGGAGAATTAGAGCTACGTTAAAAACGCTACACTTATATTCCTTTACGTGAGCTACTGGCAAACTTCCAAATTCATCTTTAATAGAATTTTTAGCATTTCAGGTGACAAAATTTATCACAATTGTGCACAATATGGACATTATACTGTAATTATGCTACTACTCAAATGTATGTTTTAAATGACTCTTCCTTATAAACAGTTAACAAATTAACCTCGCTCAGAAGGGCAAACAAGATAGACATTGGAAGTAAAAGACAAGGAATAAGACAGGAGCCTTTCCACAGTGGTCCTCTGAAGGATTCTACCCACCAGGGTGTCGAAGGAGATACTGAGACTCATAACCAAACTCTGGGCAGAGTGCAGGAAACCTTGTGGGAGAAGAGGGAGATAAAAAGACCTGGAGGGAACAGGAACTGCGCAAGGAGACCAACAGAGCCAAAAAAACTGGGCCCAGGGAGGCTTCAGAGACAGATACTTCAATCAGGGGCCATGAATGGAGAGGACCTAAATCCCCAGTTTCTAAGTGAGTTCTCTAGTAAACGGAGAAGAAGGGGAGAGGGGGACTGTCTCTGACATGAACTCAGTGGCTGGCTTTTTGATCACTTCCCCTTGGGGAGAGCAGGCTTTGAGGTCACAGAGGAGGAGGGTGTTGCAGCCAGCCTTGGTAAGACTTGATAGGCTAGGGTCAGATAGAAAGAGAGGAAGTCCTCCCCTATCACTGGACTAGAGAAGGTGCAGAGTGGGTGGAACTAGGAGGAGAAGGACAGAGCTACAACAGTGACACAAAGTGATTTTGTAAGAAATAAATAATAAAAAGCTGAAAAATAACTAGATTATTTTATAAATAAAATCTGTGGAGATGTACAGAGCCAAATTTTAAAATGAATTCAGTTAAATCAGAAAATTATTGCATAGGTGTTTTAGTTTAACTTAAAATTTAACTTAATATTTATTTAACTAATATTTAATATTAGTTTAAGTTAATATTTATGAAACTAAAGATATTCTAAAGACATGTTAATAACAGTTATCATTTGTTTCTAATAATAGTGGAATTTGTGGTGTTTTAATTTTTTCTGTTTTTGAAGTGCTTTTTATAATTTTCAAGCAATGTGTACTACTCTCTCAAGTCAAATTTCTGTTGTCATGAAATACTTTGGAAAATATATTTGGCTTCATTGACTAAACTTGTGCAAAGGTTGGCTATGAAGTAGTGATTTCCTCCTAAATATTTTCATTAAAATAGAATATACATTTAAAAGGCAAATGGCATTGTGTTTATTGCTATGTTGTGAACTTCTTGGAGTCAATAACTGATAAAATTGAATTAAGTACCTTCAGCTACCCTTAAATTAGAATCAGTATTTAAAATACAAATAAAGAAGTTGCTTGGAAGGGAATATACAAAATAAATGACTTAATTTTCATTTGGATTAAGCCTCAGTTTTAAAATTATGTAGCACAATTGAAATTATACAGTCCAACAGCCTTCATTTATTATACACAACAAACTGTATGCAATGATGAATTAGTACTTAATTATTGATGATAATTAATATATGGATAATAATTCTTTCCTTCCACATTTTTTATCTATTTAATGACAGAGCTGGCCTAAATGAAGCTAAAGAGTCAAAGTTAAGCATGAAAGACAGGTCTTTATATGTCTTTATTTAATGGAAAAATGAAGCAAATAAAAACCACAAAATTACTAATAACATATTTGCAAACATATTAAATATTATAAAGAAGATAAATTAGAAATTGAGACCTGAAATAATAATAGTCCTTAGAAAGAATTGTGAACTAAGTCATTTTTTGAGGTCATAATTTTTCAAATTTTAAATTAAGATATTGAATCATGAAGCAATTTTTCAATGACACCTCTCATTTAAAGAGAAGTTAGAGTTTTTATCACAGTTTCTTGTTTCAATATCTATCTATCTATCTATCTATCTATCTATCTAGATTTAGAATATTAATGAACAGTGGTTGTTACTTCCTGTTCTTTTCACGTTGGTGGTGACTGTGTGTGTGTGTTCCCCTTCTTTTGTTTTTGCTGATGTGGAGTTGTTAACTGTGTTTTTCCTTCTAGTGTCTTCTGTTGAGCTGGATTTGTGGATAGATACTTTTTAAATTTGGTTTTGTCACGTAATATCTTGATTTTTTCCTGAATGACAATTAAATGTTTTGCTGGGTATAGCAGTCTTGGCTCCCATCTGTGGTCTCTTAGTGTCTGTAACATATCTGTCCACGCCCTTCTTACTTTTAGAGTTTCTGATGAGAAGTCAGGTGTAGTTCTATAATTTTTAGTTTTTAAATCATTTGAATTTCCAATATTTTTCTTCACAAAGAATGAGAGCAAGTCTATAATCTGATCTCGCTCTCGTTTATTTGAAAAATTTCACACAACTATATAGGGAGAAGGGAAGGGTAAATGTGTCAGCAATATAGTTTACAAAACATAACAGGGTGATTAATGATGGTGCAGAACACCGCAAGAATGTTTACTAAAAGAGATACTACAAGAATGTCAGCTAAGAGATCTCAAAATATCTAGCCTGACACATAGATGTCTCATAGGTTCCGGAAACGTAAATCTCTCACCTAAGACCTTGTTGCAGCTGTCTGTAACTTTCCACTAGCTGGCCCTGGCTCCCGGCAGTACCCCACATAAAAAAATTCTTTATTCCCCTCACTTTAGATACCTGATAAAACAGGATCAGATGAATGGGTGGAGGTCCCCCCCTATCAGTGGACTTGGAAAGGGGCACAGTAGTGATGAGGGAGGGAGGGACTGGGAGGGAACGAGGGTTCGGGGCATGGCTAGGATACAGAATTAATAAAACGTAACTGATAAAAAATAAAAAAAAAATTCTTTAAGCACACCAAACGCGGGGGGGGGGGAAGCATTTTTTAAACATCCTTGGCCAAACTTTCTCTGTTTTTTTTTTTTTTTTTTTGAGATGTATTATTCCCTTCATCTTCTGTCTATCAATATCTTTCTAATTTTAAAATCCTTTCAACATTCAGGATGCTTTCAAATCATATATTAATTGAAAGTGCAATGAAAGCTGCCTTTAATGGCAAAGAGCTATTGTGGGTCTTTTAACTAGAGCACCTAGAGAAAATGCAGTTAAATGTCTTAAGCCACAGTCATTTTCAGTATGATAGCTAGTATTTTACCAGGTTGCTATCAATTCAGCAGATGTCACTCTTGGTATGTGAAGAGTCATATGTCAAACAGATGTTAATATTTTAGTGTGAAGAGTCATAATTCTCCCTAATAACAACATACATACATACCAGCTTCATAATCTCTGTGCAGTTCTTCAAATAATATGGTAGTCAAGGCATTTAACTCCATGGTGAATAAAAGTCTGAGGACATTTGCAATGATGACATTCTTTGGCAATTTTACATATTAAACCTATCCATCAATTTAGGCCACTTTTTAATTTCAAATAACAAGATACTTTGACCCTGAATCTCAGTGATTCCATTGATAGAAAGTTCAAAATACCAAATTATTAGGTGTCATTATCTTGAAACCAGAGATACATGACTTTCATATGGGTTTTCTATAGCCACTTTCTTCTTCTCTCTTTAATAGTGGAGCAACAATGAAAGTATGAAAGGAAAGATTATGAAAAGAATATTCCTATTGTTATTCATGTTCCTTTATTGCTTGGTGAACAATACTCTTTTGGAAATCCTGTGCCTTCTCTTCTGATACCAATTAGATCAGATGCAGTTCAATAGACTATCTTTAAGCCTGGTAGGTGAGGTTAAATAAAAGACTTATTCTTCTTTATATTAGCAGTGTACTATGTATGGTTTGTATTTTCACCACAAATCCTCAAGGATGGTCTTCTACGATTCCATCATGATCATTAACACATTAAGTACAGAGTAATTGAGAGAAAAGTCAGAAAGTTAACAAAAGACTGGATGAAGCACAAAAATTTATTTCATCTTCGCAGGAAAAATGTATCCTCAGGAATTCAAAAGTTATGAACCAAGGCATTACTGTCTCTGTCGCATAACTCCTTATTTTCTCAGATGACATATCAGTCACTTTGATACTTTTCAGAGAAAAAGAAAAATTCTTACTAGTGGATAAGTTTTGAAACATGAAAAACAGTACCAAAGTAAAAGCCACACATATTCAAGATGACTGGCTCAGTTAGTAATGCCATGTGAGCTTACACTGTTTATAACACTAATGCAAGACAGACTTCTCCCTTCTGAATCCTACATTCCCAGGTTGGGGTTATTGCTCCATTAAATTATTTGAAGATTGTGAAATACCATGTACGATGGTATTATAACCAAAAGTCATGTCTTGTTGCTGAGAAGTGAAGGGTAACATTACTATGATTCATTTTTGTACGTGGATAAACAGACTGAGATGCACTGAGCATGAATCCATTAGAGAGATGAAATTGTTCCACATAGAATAAAGAGCCATTGGAAGAGGGTGGAAATGAATGGTGCACTCTATAGTTAGATAGCTAGAGTAAAGGCTTGGCTGATATTTCCATAATCAACCTTTCTTTTACAGAGCTAACAGCTCATCCCTGCTAATGAACTCAAGACCAACCACGGGGGGGTGGGGGAATCATTTCTTAGAAAGCCTGAGCAGAGATAAATATTTAAAGTAGAAAAACTGAATTAAAATATAGGTCCTCAACTGGACATAAGTTCAGATTTTTGTTCTTTATGTATATGAAAGAAAATAGGTCACAGTTACAGTGGTTCCAGTTCTGAGATATGAGAAATAGCTGAATATGATTATAGGTGGTTTACTGTCAGATTGAGTAGTGAATCCACACTCAAGGCAATACTCATAATTGGTTTCTACAGCTTCCTTAACATCGGTATATTAGTGAAACAGAAGTACATCATGGTCCAATGTCAGAGCTCAGTAGCTATAGAATAGGGAAATTGAGCATGAAACTCCATCTTGTACTTAACAAGGCACTCTACAGTACATTAGCATCTATCCAGATCCTATATGTGGCTAGATAAAGTAAAAAAGATAAAAATTGTGTTAATACACTGCTAGGTAGAGTCTTTATGAAAGAAGGAGGAATTAGTATGACCTGGAAAGGACAGGAGCTCCACAAGGACCAAACATATCTGGGCATAGTGGTCTTTTATGAGACTGTATCTCCAACCAAGGACCATGTACGGATATAGCCTAGAACCCTGCTTAGATGAAGCCCATGGTAGCTCAATATCCAAGTGGGTACCCTAGTATGGGGAACAGGGACTATTTCTCACATGAACTCAATGGCTAGCTCTGTGACCTCACCCCACCTCCGAGGGAGGAGCAGCCTTGCTAGGTCACAGAGGAGGACATTGCAGCCAGTCCTGAAGATATTTGGTAAGCTAGGGTCAGATAGAAGGGGAGGAGGACTTCCTTTATCAGTGGAGTTAGAAAGGGGAAGGGAGGAGATGAGGGAGGGAATGTGGGATTGGGAGGAAATGAGGGAGGGGGCTACAGCTGGGATACAAAGTTAATAACTGTAACTAATATTAAAAAATAAAAATTTAATTAAAAATTATTTGGACCATGTATTATGGTCATCACAGAAGGGTGCATTAGACAGCTCTGCTCCAACATACAGAGTTCTTATTGTATGTGATGATATACTCCTATTAGGTTATTTGATCTTTAGTAGGTATTACCATTTCTTAACATGAAGAATTAAGAAAATGGAATATCAGCAAGTATGTTAAATTTATGTATTTCGTTTAAATATTTATGATAGCACATATCTTTTAATCCTTTTTTCTTCTTTTATTTCTTGTACAATAAGTGTATTTTTTGTATTGTTTCATAATGGACATCAAAGATTGGTTAACCAGAATTAGAATACGACTTGCTAAAAAAAAAAAAAAAAAAAAAACATTTAGAGAATTTGAGGAAGGTGGGAGGTGGCTCATTTGTTATAAAGCCTACAGGGCAAGAAAAAGCAAAACAAAACAACCCCCGGGAAAAAAAAAACAAAACAAAAAAAAAAAAACAAAAAAAAACAAAAAAAAAAACAACCTCCCGAAACAAGTATCTGAATCCCAGAATCTCTGTGAAAACTAGCAGTAAGGTACATATCTGTAACTCCACCTCTATGGAGGATGAGACTGGTTAATCCCTGGAGCTCACACACACAAGCTCACCTAGAAAGAGAGATTAGTTTCAGCTTCTAAGAGAGTCCTTATCTGAAAAAGAAGGTGGAAGACCAGTCAAGAAATATACCCAATGACAAACTTCATACACACATAAACACACAAATAAATGTGCACACATAAGTGAACATACACATATGAATATATACATACACTCCAGAAAGGGAGGGAGAGAGAGAAAGACAGAGAGAAGAAGAAAAATAAGAATTTGTGTAGCACAGGTCTCTAAGAAGATTAGAATAAATCTTTCATTTTATGTGTGGTAAGTTAGCATTGGATGCACCTGTTTCATGTATTAGAGTTGTTACATAATGGCATTAGCATTCTCATTGTATAATTTATGCACAAATGAATTTGGTCTAATAGTCAAAATCTTTTATTTGAAAGAATATTTGAATTGTAGTTATAATTAAGTCTTAGCTTAGAGGAATTAAATGGTTTTTATTACAAAAATATGAAAGTTAAAAACTGGCCCATCCAAAGACGTTCATGACTTTCTTCTAATACATGTTTGCTGAATGATTACTAATGTGAATAAGACACAAACAATTATTAAGTAGCAATTTATCTTTAGCCAGCCGTTTCCCCAAGTAAGGATACCTGGAGGGTATTTGTTTTTTTTAATTAGTAGTAAGCACAAAACGGAGTCATTGTTACTCCATACTAAACCTCAAAGCTAGTCTAGCTTCCTACCATCCAAAATACCCATCATACTTGCTGACTCTGGTTCATTTCTTCTGATGCTTGCTTGGCCTCTCCTTGTGACTCAGTCTCCAGTTCTTCTCCCTTTATTCTCCCCTAGCTGGAACAGGATGTCCAGTCTTATTCACTCTGTCACTCAGCATTGGCTGGTCAGCATTTTGTTGGCAAAACAGAACAAATGGTGGGCATGTTTTCACAAACTTGAGACAGAAAACACTTAGAATAAATATTACAATGCCATGTCTGGATTGAAACCATATAGTAGGATAGAGAAATCATCATTTGACTGAACAAGGTAAATTTTTTTTCACGACACACATTAATATCATGTCAACACATAGTAGCATGTATAATTAATTTTATACATCTGAAACAAAAATGTATCTTAGACTGCCACAATGGAAACATTTTAACTTATCCAACAAAAACAGAGAGCTTTCTGTATTTGGAGAAAGAAAAAAGATTTATACATATATATATGCAACACCCTACTTCAGGCATCTTATAATTTTGAAGATATAGGAGGCTTATTGAACAACTGAATTATCTGTGGCAATTACTATTAAAAATTATGAACCACCATCCAGAGACCCACCCCCCAGGAGAGAGCCAACCCCTGACATTATTAATGATATTCTGCTATGCTTGCAGATAAGAGCTTAGCATAGCTGTACTCTAAGAGTCTCCAACCAGCAGCAGATCAAAACAGATGCTGAGACTCACAGCCAAACATTGGGTAAAGCATAGGGAGTCTTGTGGAAAAGTGCGAGGAACCATAGAAGGACCTGGATGGGACAGTATCTATACCATAAGACGAACACAACCAACTAATTAGGGCCAAGAGGGGCTTGTGGAAACTGAAGAACCAAGTAAGAATCATGTAGAATGGAACAAGGGCCCCTACACAGATGTAGCTAATGAACAGCTCAGTCATCATATGGGCTTCCTAGTAAGGGGACCTGGAGCTCTCTCTGACATGGACACTCTTATATGTTTTTTGATCACCTTCTCCCATCAGGCTCCCTCCCCAGGCCATCAGGGAAGAGAGCAAGCTCAGTACTAATGTAACTTGACTAGTCAGCCTGGGTTGGAAGTGGTGGGGGAGGGGGAAGGTTAAAGAAGAAGGGATGTTGGGACCAGGAGGAGGGGAGGGAAGGGGCTACAATCTGAATGTAAAGGGAATAAATAAATTTAAAAAAATTATGGGATAAATATAGAAGCTTGTTAAGAACCTTATTATGTTTTACTTAGTAAAGATAGACTTGGTATTTATCAGAATGATTTTTCTTTACAGTTCTCTGTCTTTCAACTCTGTCCTATTGTGTTTAACTGGATACTTCCACTTACATATGTGTGAACATAAAAGTTATCACTCAGTTGGAGTCATATTTACTTACTAAGGGGAAGCACAATTCCTTATAAGTTTGTGCCAATGGACATAAATGACGACAAAACCAAGAGTACATCAATATATAGTCATTGACTGTCCACACAGTTATTCAAGACATGGTCCCACTATTTGACTAGTTAGGAACTCCAAGATTTATTTTAATAACTGCAAATGGAAGGTCATTAACTTGAATTAATAATAATTTGCTGGCTAGAGAAAGGCTAGTAGTAAGAAACTAATTAAATTGTAGGTGTGATGCCACTCACTGTACAGGAAGGACATGACTGAAGGTTAAATCAATTCATTGTAATCCAGGCAATAAACCAGACCTTAGTAGAGGAATTTACTGGTCAGTAGTCAACCTAATTCAACTAAACCTAATGTGGGCACTAAAGAGATAACAACAATATCTTCTACCAATTATATCTGAAAGAGGAACCGACAAGTGGAATACACACAAATATGAGTAATAATCACAACTAATAGTTAGGTGAGACTTTAGATAGGATGAAAAGGAGTGAGTAAAAGAAGTGAGTAAAGAGAAAGGGAAGTGTGCCCATTCAATTCTTACTTGCCAGATTCTAGCTAGGATAACTGTTTCCATATTATCACATAGAAGTCCCCATGTTCCCCTTTGTTCTTTATTTTTGTGACATTTTCTTTATTTTCTTTCTTATTATATATCTGCCTCCTCATTCTCATAAACCATAACTGATCAGAGAAACTGCAAGTGTTTATATACAGCAGAGCCAGGTTTTATATAAGTGATCAGTGCTTGGGGCCTTCAAGCAGGAGAAAGAGTGGTAACAGAAGCTTCCACACTTCTTTCTCTGGAGTTTAAAAATTGCTGTGTGCAGGTTGGAGAGATGATCCAGTGCTTAGGAACACTCACCACTCTTGAAGAGGACCCAGGGTTAGCTCCCAGGATCCATAGGTGGTTCACAAGCATTTGTAACTCTAGTTGTAGGAGATCTGATATCCTCTTCTGACTGCCACAGGTGTCTACACACAGTTCACGTACATACATTGACACACATATACACATTAAAGGCAGATAAATTGTTAAAAGAAAATATACTACATATTGTATGAAAAGACTGACATTGGTACATCCACATGAGACTGATTTTTTTGCTCTTCTCCCAGACTCATTAGGTACACAACACCTCTAAGTTTTTTTTTTTTGTTTGTTTGTTTTGTTTTTTAAGTTTTTTTTTATTTAACTTTTATTAAATACACTTTATTCCTTTTCTTTTATATCCCCCCATAAGCCCCTCCCTCCTCCCCTCCCGGTCCCACCCTCCCCCCCTTTCTGCATGCATGCCTCTCCCCAAGTCC
>REGO01000189.1:2868002-2908890 GCA_010120015.1 Rhombomys opimus
TTTCTTTCTTTCTTTCTTCCTTCTTTGTTTTTTCAGTTGAGAAACTTTTAATGATAGTGTCTATTTCACTACAGGTTATAGGTCTATTTAAATAATTCACCTGATCTTAATTTTACTTTGGGAAGTGGTATTTAATTGAAAGTTTTACTTAGTAGTCTATGCTGGTATTTGTTCTCTCTAAAAGTTTTTAGTATATCTGCTTATGACCTTCTTTGTTTTAGTCTCTCTCTATGGAAAAAAAAAGTGTGTATAATTCCAATAGGTCTATCTTTATATGTTACTTGATTTTTTTCTGCTACAGATTTTAATATTCTTTCCTTCTTCTGTAAAATTGGTTTTTTGATTAGTATGTGGCAAGGGGACTTTATTTTTCATCCAATCTATTTGGTGTTCTGTAAGATTCTTGTTTCTTTATAGGCATCCCTTAGTTTAGGTTAGGGAATTGTTCTTCTATGGTTTTGAAGAAAATATTTTCTTTGCCTTTATCTGTGTTTGTTGTTTGTTCAGTATTCTATTATTTATAGATGTGGCCTTTTCGTAGTGTTCCATATTTCTTGGGTGTTTTATGCCAAGGATATTTTTAGATTTAACCTTTTTTTCACCTGTGTATCCATTTCTTCTCTCATGTCTTCAATGTCTGAGATTCTTTCTTCTGTCTCTTGTAGTCTGTTACTGAAGCTTACCTCTGTGGTTCCTGTTTGAGTTTCTAAATTTTTCATTTCCACATTTTCTTTTTTGGCTTTTCATTATTGATTCTATTTCTGCCTTCAAGTCTGGAATGGATTTATTACTTCCTTTGTAATTTTTTTGTTTTTGTTTTATTTTGTTTGTTTTTTTAGTTGGTAGGTTGTATTTATTCATTTCCTCTTTACAGATCCTTATCACATCCATAAAGGGTGTTTTATGGAATTTAACTTTCAGGTATGTGGGGATATTCAGGGCTTGCTGTAGTAGGGTTGCTGAATTCTATTGGAAACATTATCCTGGCTGCTATCATTGTGTTGAAGATTGTAATTCCAACAGCTTAAATCTTGTGTTGTCTTTGCTGCATGGGTGCTTTGTTCCCTTCCTCGTTTTCTGTTTCCTCTCTGACTCATAAGAGGGTGGTGCAGTGTGTTGCCTGTAGAAAACCCTTATCAGGTCCTGGTTGGTGCAGGCACTGGGGTTTCTAGGTGAAATGTGTTTTTAGGTATTAGGAATTGAGACTTAAGAATGGGGAAGGGTTGTTTTGATTAGCATTTCCCTGATGACAAAGGACATTGAGCATTTCTTAGGTGTTTCTCTGCCATTCGTTATTCCTTTGGGAATTTACTGTTTAACTCTGTACCCTATTTTTCAATTGGATTTCTTGGTTTCTTGCTGTTTAACTTCTTAAGTTCTGTACATATTTTGGATATAGCTGTATATCTGTCAGATATAGGGTTGGTGAAGATACTTTTCCAGTCTGTAGGCTGTTGTTTTGTTCTGGCAACAGTGTTCTTTGCTTTAGAGAAGCTTTTCAGTTTCATGAGGTCGCATTTGTTGATCTTAGAGCCTGTGCTGTTTGTGTTCTTTTCAGTAAGTTGTTTACTGTGCCAATGAGTTCAAGGCTCTTCCCCACTTTTTCTTCTAAGCAGGGTAGTGTGTCTGGTTTTATGTTGAGGTCTTTGATCAACTTGGACTTATTTGTAATAGCCAGAAGCTGGAAACAGCCCAGATGTCCCTCATTTGAGGAATGGATACAGAAATTGTGGTACATCTACCCAATGGAATACTACTCAGCAATTAAAAACAAGGAATTCATGAAATTTGTAGGTAAATGGTGGGAACTGGAAAAGATCATCTTGAGTGAGGTATCCCAGAAGCAGAAAGACACACAGGGTATATACTCACTCATAAGTGGATACTTGATATATAATAAAGGATTACCATACTAAAATCTGTCCACCTAAGGAAGCTAATCAGCAAGGAGGACTCTGACTAAGATGCTCAATCCCCATTTCGAAAGGCAATGAGGATGGACATCGGAGGAGGGAGAAAACAGGGAACAGGACAGGAGTATAACATAGAGGACCTCTGAAAGGCTCTACCCTGCAGGGTAGTGAGACAGATGCTGAGACTCATGGCCAAACTTTGGGCAGAGTGCAGGGGATCTTATGAAAGAAGTGGGAGATAATAAGACCTGGAAAGGACAGGGGTCCATAAGGAGGGCAACAGATCTGGGCACAGGGGCGTTTTTTTGAGACTGATACTCCAGCCAAGGACCACTCATGGAGATGCCCTGGAACGCCTGCACAGAGGTAGCCTATGGCAGTTCAGTATCCAAGTGGGTTCTAAAGTAATGGGAACAAGGAATGTCTCTGACTTGAACTGATTGGCCAGCTCTTTGATCACCTTCCCCTGTAGGCAGAGCAGCCTTACCAGGCCACAGAAGAAGACAATGCAGCCACTCCTGATGAGACCTGATAGACTAGGATCAGAGGGAAGGGAAGGAGGACCTCCCCTTTTAGTGGACTGGGAGATAGAGAAGGGTAGGGAAGAGGGAGGGTGGAATTGGGAGAGGAGGAGAGAGGGAGGTACAGGGGAGATAAAATGTGAATAAACTGTAATTAATAAAAATAAAAATAATTAAATAATAAAGAAAAAAAAACTCAAGTGAGAACACATGCTGGAGAGGATGTGGAAAAAGGGGAACACTCTTTCATTGCTGGTGGGAATGTAAACTTGTACAACCACTTTGGAAATCAATCTGACACTTTCTCAGACAATATTATGAGACAATTTCTCAGACAACTATTATGAATAGTGCTACCTCAAGATACAGCTATACCACTCCTAAACATATATCCAAAATATGCTCAAGTATACAGCTAGGACATTTGCTCAACCATGTTCATAACAACTTTATTCATAATAGCCAAAATCCAGAAACAACCCTGATATCTCTCAATTGAGGAATGCATACAGAAATTGAGGTACAGTTACACAATAGAATACTACTCAGCTATTACAAACAAGGAAATCATGAAATTTGCAGGCAAATGGTGGGGAACTAGAAAAGATCATCTTGAGTGAGGTAACTTAGAAACAGAAAAACACACATGCTATATACTCACTCATAAGTGGATATTAGCCATATAACATAGTATAAATATACTAAAATCTATATTCCTTAAGAAGCTAAACAGCAAGGAAGACCCTAGGCAAGATGCTTAGTCTTCATTCAGAAGGACAAATAGATAGACATTGGAAGCAGAAGAAAACAGGGAACAGGACAGGAGACTACCACAGACAGCCTCTGAAAGACTAATGATTGAGGTATGGAAGCAGAGGCTGAGACTCATACCCAAATTTTGGGCAGAGTGCAGGGAATCTCATGAAAGAAGGGGGAGACAGAAAGAACTGGAAGGGACAGGAGCTCCTAAAGGAGACTAACAGAGCCATAAAAACTGAGCTCTAGGGGCCCTGAAGAGACTGATACTCCAACCAATGTTAGTGAATGGAGAGGACCTAATCCCATGCTCAGATGTAGCCCATTGACTCAGTGGGGTTCCAAGTAAGGAGAGCAGGAGCTTTCTCTGGCATGAACTCAGTGGCAGGCTCTCTGATCACCTCCAGCTGGGTGCTGGTTCCTTGCCAGGCCACAGAGTAACATAATGCATCCAGTCCTGATGAGACCTCATAAGCTAGGGTCAAATAGAATGGAAGGAGGACATCCTCTATTAGCGGACTAGGGGATGGGCATAGGCAGAGAAAGGTAAGAATGGGAGGAGACGAGGGAGGGGGCTACAACCACTATACAAACTGAATAAATTGTAATACATGAGAATAATGAAAAATAATTTAAAAAAGAATGGGGAAGTTCAGGGGTGGTGGAAAAGCTTCACAAGAGAGCAAAACTGTGTGTCCAGCAGAATCTGCCTTGTTAGTTCTCTGAAAACGGGGGCACAGAAATATAAGAGGTTACATCAGGAAGTTGGTAGAAGAGTCCAAGTGGGTACCCTAATAAGAGAACAGGAACTGTTTCTGACATGAATTCAATGGCTGGCTCTTTGACCTCCCCCATACCTCCAGGGAGAAGCAGTCCTGCTAGGCCACAGAGGAGGACTTTGCAGCCAGTCCTGAAGACATCTGATAAACCAGTATCAGATGTAAGGGGAGGAGGTTCTCCCTTATCAGTGGACTTGGAAAGGGGCAGGGAGGAGATGAGGATGGGAGGGTGAGATTGGGAGGGAAAGAGGGAGAGGGATACAGCAGGGATACAAAGTTAACAAACTGTAACTAATATTAAAAAATAAAAATAAAAATAAATAGACAAGGCTTCTCCTTAGCTGACTGTGACTGGAAGACTACTTTGAGGTGTAATTCAGTAGGAAACCCAGTGTGACAAAAAAAAAAAAAAAAAAAAAAAAAAAGAGTTGGTAGGGGACAAAGGAATTGGACTTGTAGGAATAAAAGATGTAAAGATCTGCAGTTAACTACTGACATTACTGGTTTGAGTGGCCAGTGGGAGTAAGAGTGCTAGCTGACCTTTGAAGCTTAGACAAACATACGAGCTGGGGATGGATATTTTGAAGGGGATGGTTTGTGTGATCTATTGGATTGGGTGCAGGAGGGGAAGTGAGGCTGCAGTTGGAGATGAGACTGTGGAATTGATGGAGGAGCAGAAGGGAAAGTGAAGATCTGCAATCGGTTTACTTGCTTCCCTGCCCAGAATGGCCTATGGGCTTCCAGAAAATGCCTGATGGTGCTGTGTGGTGGGACAAAGCAATGAGCTGAGTGAGGGCATTTAGTGGGGAACGATTTGTGGGATCCGCTAGATGTGACTTGTGGGCTACATGCTGCAAATATTTCACTGTAGAGCTGGGGCTGAGACTCAGGGATTGGAGTTTATGGAATGGAGGGAGAGATAAAAATCTTCAGTTTTGCGTTTTATTTATTTATTTAACTTTATTTTATGGGCATTACAGACGGTTGTGAGCTGACATGTGGGTTCTGGGAATTGAACCTGTGTCCTTTGGAATGGCAGACAGTGTTCTTAACCACTGAGCTATCTCTCCATAGTAAAAGGAACAGGGACTATTTGTGACAGGAACTCAATGGCAGGCTCTTTGACCTCCCCACCCCCCAAGGGAGGAGCAGTCCTGATAGGCCACAGAGGAGGATTTTGCAGCCAGCCCTGAAGATACCTGATAAAACAGGGTCAGATGAAAGGGGAGGAGGTCCTCCCCAATCTGTGGACTTGGAAAAGGGTAGGGAGGAGATGAGGGAAGGAGAAAGGGTGGGATTGGGAGGGAATAAGGGAGCGGGATACAGCTGGGATACAGAATTAATAAAATGTAACTAATAATAAAATAATAAAATTAAATTAAAAAAATATTCAGTTTTCCTACCTTTTCTCCTGGTAGGAGTGGCCTGTGAGTTTCCAGGGAATGTCTGCAGAAGTTGAGGGCTGGGAGAAAGCAACAGAGTTGGGGAATTAGGAAGGGAAGATCTTTGTAGTCCAGAAGAGATATGAGCTGATGGGGAGGGTAAAGGCTACAGCAGGTGGATTGAAGCAGAGCTAAGGAGGAGACTGGGGGTTTGGATTTGGAGTTGTTGCAGAAGAAGAATGAAGAGTTACAGTTAGCCAACCTGTTTCCCTGGCTGTACTGGTGTGAGGTTTGCAAGGGGGTACATGCTGGATTTGAGTGTTGGTATGAAACAATGAGTGGTGAGGAAAGTTAGGAGGGCCAATCTGTGTGATTCACTAAAGATGAGGTGAGAGAGGCTGCTGAAAGTGTTCTCCTGCAAAGGTGAACATACACTGTAGCATTGGTCTTAGGGGATTGGAGGGATAGGTGAAGATCTGCAGTTAACCTGCTCCGTTGCCTGCTCAAAGTCAGTATTTTTCTTTTTACCCACAGTCCAGTGTATTTTCAGCCCTCTCTCATCAGTAAAGCTTATTTTTCTCAGCAAATGAATACCATTATAGACAGTTCAAAGTAGTTAAAATGCCAAAAATGGGTTACAATGGGTTATTCAATTCCAGTTGTTTACATGTGCAATCCAAACTCTACTCATAAGGCTTGGGGAGTATCGTGTAATAGAGGCTGAAAATACTATAAAAGCCGGAGGACCAGGACAACTATTATAAGATTGTGCCATCTACATATGATAGAAAAACTTCACCCATGAACTTTCAACAATAGGCAGGCCTAAGGAGACCTGCATAATGACAGTAGTTGGTAAGCTAACATGGAAGGAGGAAATTGTGTGGTACCCCACTCCTCAAGGAAGCACTGTGAGTAATCAGGGACTGCTTACAAATGGAAAATCAGTCCTCCCAAGGGATGCGCTCCCCAACCGGCTATTCAATACTAAGGGATCAACTGTAAAATCATACAAACATGAGAAACTTTATGATCTCAGACACAGTAGCACGTGTTCTCTAAATGGCTTCGGTGAGACTGGGGAGCTGGCTGCCTTTCCTCTCTACTCATTTCCCAGGGTAGCTCTGCCAGGTATAACATGTTAAATATACTTGATAGGTTTTGAAACAGCAGAAGCACATTTGCCCGTGTGATATTAAATGGACACTGCCAGTGTTTGTTATATGTTCATTTGTTCATATATTTACATAATAATAATAGTTGTGAAAAAAGTCATGATCATGAAATAAGCTGGGAATATGGAATATAGGGAACAGGAGGGATTGGAGGGAGGAAAGCAAAGGGAAAGTTATGGAAATACAATATACATGTATGAAATTACCATGATAAAAGGGTGATGTCATTCTATCAGATTTTCTTTGCATACAGTAGAACTTACAGTGTTAAATTTCCCTTTTTACCTAAGAATTTTGAGAATTTAAACTGCCATCTTCAGTGTGAGTTCAGATGCAGCTTTTTGCCTGTATGGGATATTTAGAAATATTCTATCCTTATTCTTATCAAAATCATTCAAATTACTTTTTTGGAAGTGGGTTCAAGCAGATGGTTCACAGATAGAATGTGAGCTATTATCTCTATGGCATTTGGATGAAGAGTATTTCAGGTATAAGTCTGTGACTCCTCCTATTCAATGGAAAAATGAATAAGCCTGTATATTACAGTCTTTCCCATTTTACTGAGCACAATTATGGGCTCCTGCCTCAGAAAAGAGAGAAAACCCTCATTTTCTGGGTTTGTGCCTCTTTGTGCTGGGCCACTCTGACATTCCCCAGCAGCCTTTGCTGAGGCTTTCTGGATCAGTATCTGCAATAAATTTTGACATTCTTGTAAATACACTATGTACCTTACTCTTAGTCACTCTCCTCTCTCTATAAACTATCAAATTTTCTTATTTATTATAGGCAAGTTTAATGTAGAATCTAATGTTAAAGTGTCCTTTAACTATTTTTTTTCATAAATACTGTGGTTGTTCTTTTTATTCTTCCCTACTACTTTCAGCTGAATTGAGATCTACAAAACAAATTGCACATAACTTTTCATTGACTCAAAGACAGATTGCTTCCTGTTGGTAATTCTGCTTTGATTCTCTTTCCAACAAGAAAGGTAGCCCACAAATTCACTTCTGACAGGCTTTTTTAACAGCTTTTGCAACCACTCAAGCTGTATCAAAACAAAGAAAGCATTCCAGACACTACTTTTTCCCTTAAATGAATTTGATCACTGAAAATAGAGCTGACAGGAAGACTTGTCAACAATTACCTGAAGCAAATCAATTACTATTAGAAATCTTACTTTTACTGAAAGTTTTAACTTCGTTTGAAGTGGCTGTTCACACATAAATCATTATTTGTAGGCAATTCTTTAGCTTAAAACACTTTTATTACTAAAACTTTCTATAAACAATGAAAACATGTTAATTAAGTGATTAGCATTATTTCACATAATTAAGAAATCAATTATTAAAATTATTTAACAAATACCTCAACTGGGCTTTTAGCATTAAAAATATTTTTTATTCTATTTTTTATATTCCTACTGCTGTTTCCCCTCCCTCCCCTCCTCTTAGTCCTTCCCTGTATCCTCCTATCCACTCCTTCTCCAAACTAAACATGCTTGACACAAAAAAGTCAATAAAATGATTTCTAAAAAATACTTTTTGACAATAAGGGATCTAAAAGACTGAATGTTTTAAAACTTTTAAGTTTATCTGCCTATATTTTTGTTCTTGAAATAGATAACTATTATTTGAAAATCATTTCATATGTATAAATTATATATATATATATATATATATATATAATTGATTTAGGATTTAAAATATGTAACTGGCTACATTTGAAGTTATTTTATTTATCATACAAAACAAAACAAGAAGATTTTATTTATTACACAAAAGAAATTGCTGATTGACATGAAGAAACATTGTGTTATATGTCCAAGGGCTTCAGGGACATTTTAGTAATTCTATACATTCAAAGGAGTTTTTATGTGTACCTAATGCTTGGTCTTTTATAAGTTCCCACTTCATTGAACAAGGAAGTTTTAACTTATTTCATAATGTCAATGTGTCAGACAATAATGAGCATAAAATAGATACAAAATTCTAATAACCCCCCTAACAACAAGTGAAAACATGTTTATGTGAGTTATTGGAATGCTATACTAACTCTGGTGTGAATTTATTGTACATATTATTTCTTTTAGCAGTAAAGTTAGTAAAAATATTCTCCATTCATAACATACAAGGTCATAAGTTTTAAAATTTACAGTAAAGTAGAACTTGAATGCGTGTAAAAAGAAGAAAAGGCATTTTGTAAAATAAACTGATGCCATTAATAAAAACATATTAAAAATATTAGCTTTTTAAATGTCTTTAGAAATCATTGGCTCTATAGTGCTTTAAAAATGTAATAAATGTGAAAAGAATAAGGAATTACCTAAGTCCGGGTTTGTGGTTGTTAAACTGACAGCTTTCAAAACATAACTAGCCTACACAGAAATGACTCAGACTTCATTTATTTTCTTGCAATTTAAGCTTCATACAACCCTTTATCTACCTGCCACTCTAAGTAAATATTAAAATATAAAGATAAAGAATAAAATGTCACAGAGCCACACCTTTCTTAAAGTGAATTGCAAAAAAGCATTACATTTTAAAACAGACCAACGCTGTCTTATGAATAAGAATTACTGAGTTATTCTCGAGTGTTTTTTAAAACTGATACATAAGTCATACACACTGCTTGGGTATAATATACATAAAACATTCATATGTGCAACAAATGATGATCAGATAACATTTAGCCACTCATATCCTTTCATTTATTTATGGGCAGTGTCTCAAACTCTTAGCGTTTTCTATGTAGGTACCAACTGTTTTAAACCATAATCTCTTTTTTGTGCTTTATAAGGCATTCCCCTTTAGTGTACTTTGGTATCTGTCCTCCATTTTACCTGCCAATCACTGCTACTCTCTAGAAATTTATTTCTTGAGGTCACAGATCAGTGAAGTCGAAGTTTCTGGTTTCTTTGGAAACTCAGCTGTGCCATGTGAATATGTTTCTGGTTTTGGTCCCAAGTGTGGGATGTGGGAATGCACACCCCCAACTCCCTAGGAAAACACACCCTGTGAAAACAGTCCCTGTGAACAGGCACATAACAATTACCTTATCCAAGGGCTTGGTTTTTGTGAGCTGGAAAACACCCTTGTATGGACTCTGAGAAGGGATAAATAGAAGCCTATAGACACTGAGACAACACTTTCCTGTTGCTACACTTTGTAAGGTTTTGTATCTCTTACTGTTCTTCGCAGAAAGAAGCACTGCTCCAGAAAACTGCTCGAGATGTTTTGATAAAGTCTTGCCACTTCTGTAGCTTCTTGTCATTTGGGCAAATCTAGCCCCTTCTACTGAATAATTCCCATTCTGCTGTTGATGTCACTGCTGCTGCTGTGAATGCTGGTTTTCTGGAATCCTGATGACTGAGACTGGTATATTCCCCAAAGAACCCATTGACCCTTATGAGCAGTAGATAAAAGAGGTCTGTGGCTCCTTTCCCTACTAATCACTGACCTAAGGTTGGCGGGGTGTGTGTCAGTGGTGGTAGAAAGGAGGTAAAGTTGGTAAAGAACCCCAAATAAAGTAGGTATTGAAAAATCTAAGCCTGCACTGAAGACTTCCAACATCTGTTTCTCTCTGTTTGGCATATTTCATCCAGTCTTTTAGGTCAGTTTATTCTTTTAACTGTTGAACCATATTATACTATTTCTCTCATGCTTAGAAGACATCTTGACATTGATATACGCATAAAATATAACACTACACTCTTCTTGAAATGTAGAATAGTAGTATTTGAAAACAGTTTCAATGATCATAGATCCAAACTCAGTCAGAAACAAAGTCGTTACAAGCACTTTTTATGCATCTTTGAAGACATTTCACAAAAGATACTTCCAATATTGAAACTCTATATTTATTCATTCCTGGGATTTCTATAAATTTTCTGGAGAGGGAAAACTTCTGGAGGGACCTTCTGGAAAATGCACCTATCCCAACCAGTTCCTTATTTGTTCTCATCGGCCCTTAAGGTATGTGATATGTGTATGCGGAATATGGCTGCTTTTTGGTGAAACTCCAATACAGTGGTCAGATTCTAACTTCTACACTCATGTTGCCTTGAATATGCAAACATGTTTCTGAATCAAAGAAAATTTAATTGTTACTCTGAGTAAACCTCGCATTGGAGCCTATGCCTAAGTTTTCTTATTCTGAATAATGTCAGGACAGCCAATTGTTTATCATAAGGGCTCAGTCCAGTTGCTAAGTATTCTCCCATGGATATGGGTATCTTCCAAACTGGAAAGAGAGAAAATGATCTGGGTCACAGATCATTCATTTATTTTCACCACAAAGGTACCTCTAAATCTGTAAACAAAACAGACTCATGGAAGAGAGGTCCTGGCGTTCCTATTATCTAGAAAGCTGAAAAGTCATCATATCTGTATCTCTTTCGTCAATTAAGGAAAAATGTTATCTTCAGAACAGGCTCCAGCATTTGCAAATGACATAGTAGCTCCTCAAACATAGAAAAAGCCTGAGTAGCAATGCCCATGTCTTTAGTAATTTATTTACGTGCTCTATACTATGACTGTGGTAAATAAGGAGACATTTCTCATTTTTTTTTTTTACAGGAAAAAAACAATTAGCTGGTTGATTTAAATTTGTTAATTTTTTAGCAAACATTTTTTTCTTATTATCAACTTAGTGAAACATTCTTTTTTAATTATTTAATATTTCCAAATAAATGGCTTATTTTTTCATTTTATTTTTTACAATGTATTCACTTTATATCCTGATTGCAGCCCCCTCTCTCATCTCCTCCCTGTCCCACCCTCTCTCCATCTATTTCCCTATCCCCTTCTCTCCTCTTCTACCACCTCACCCTGCCTATCAAGTCTCCTCAGGACTGCCTGGATCCTCTTCCTATGTGAGCTGGCAAGGTCTCCTCCCAGGGGGAAGTGATGAAAGAGCAAACAATCTAGTTAATGTCAGAGACAGCCCCTGCTCCCCTAACCCAGTAACCCACATGGAGACTGAGCTGCCTATCTAGCTAAATCTGAGCAGGGGGTCTTGGTTCTCTCTGTGCCCGGCCCTTGGTTGATGCATCAGTCTCTGCTGACCCCTGGGCCCAGATATTTTGGCTTTGTTGATCTCCTCTGGAGCTTCTGTCCTCTCTGGGTCCTTCTGTCCTACTCCCACAAGACTCCTTGCTATCTGTCCAAACTTTGGCTGTGACTCTGCATCTGGTTCGATCCTCTTCTGGGTGGAGTCTTTCCCAGGGCATCTATGGCAGTCTCCCATCCTGTTCTCTCTCTTTTGCCATGTCAGGTATCTATCCTGTTTGCCCTATGAATGATAATTAAGTATTCTCCCTAGGTGCCTTCTTGTATTGTTTAACTGTTTTAAGTCGGTGATTTTAGTTTATTTATCCTATATTATACAGCAGATATTATCTTAAGATGAGAAATCATGTCTCTCCTGGTCAAGTCATTTCTGAAATAAGGGTACTTCCAATATATATATATATATATATATACATATATATATGAATTGAAACTATATTTATTCATTCCTGGGATTTCTATAAATTTTCTGGAGGGGGAAAACTTTGGAAACTTGAGATAGTAAGAGACCGTCTGGAAAATGCACCCATTCCAATCCAACCAGTTCTTCATTTGTTGTCATCGTAAAAGTGAGTATATGCCATGAACGTCTTTATGAGTTACCTCAACTCAAGATGATCTTTCTGGCTCCATCTGCTTGCACATTTCATGATTTCCTTGTTTTTAATATCTTGGTAGTATTCCGTTGTGTAACTGTACCACAATTTCTGTATATGATCTTCAGTTGAGGGACATTTAGGTTGTTTCCAGATTCTGGCAATTATGAATAAAGCTGCTATGAACATAATTGAGCAAATGTCCTTGTTTTATGGTGGAGCATCTTTCATGTATATGCCCAGGAGTGGTATAGCTGGATCTTAACAACAGCCTACAGACTGGGAAATGATCTTCCCCAACCCTCATCTGTCAGAGGGCTAATATCTAGAATATATAAAGAACTCAAGAAACTAAACACTAACAAACCAAATAATCCATTTTTTTAAATTGGATGCAGAGCTAAAGAAAGAAATATCAACCAAAGCATATCAAATGACAGAGAAACACTTAAAGAAATGCTCACCATACTTAGTCATCAGGAAAATGCAAATCAAAATGACTCTGCTATTCCATGTAACAAACACCATAATGTCTAATATAAAAACTCAAGTGTCAACACATGCTGGATACTATGTGGAGAAAGGGAAACTCTCCTCCATGGCTTGTGAGAGTACAAACTTGTACAATCACTTTGGAAATCAATCTGCAGCTTTCTCAGAAAATTGGGAATAATGACAAATGTGTTTTCTTTTTTTTTTAATTGTGCAGTGATTCACAAGTGCTATGAGACACCATCTAAGAAATACCTTTAATCTGTACTTTGTTTTGTTTTGACAGTGTGGGAGATTGTAACTTGAGCCTTGTACATGCTCGGCAAATATTCTACCATGGAGCTATATTCTCAGACTTGACCTACCTTTATTCAAGAATACGCCTGGATATGGAAGATGGCCCATTGTTTAAGAATGCTTGATTTAAATCATGAAAACACGAGTATACAGTTTTAAAAGTCACAAAACTAGAAGTAAATGTTCATGTTTGAAACTCCAGAGCTGAGTGGCACAGAGAGAGGAGATTGATAGGCTTGGTGGCCTGGCTGTCAGCTTAACTTCGGGTTAAATTAGAGACCCTGAGGTTAGGCAAGAAGGTGGAGAATGATATGGAGGAACTCCTAAAATGATCCGCTGTCCTCCAGCTGCATACACATGGACAAAAGCACACGGACAGACAGACAGACCATCACGTGCACACACACACACACACACACTCACATACACTATGAATGGTGTTAACGTCCCATGAATGAATGCTTGTAGATGAAACAGAAAAGAAAGCACATAAAACGAAAAATAAATAAATAAACATTCCTTGTGTTAATTGCATTCCTTTGGTTTAGCTTGGGAAATTTTGTTTGAAAAGAAATTTTAAAAATAGTTGAAATCTCAAAAGTAACATTGGACATGAGTTTCCATATTAAAACAATCCCCACTCCGAAAGGCAAAGAGGACAGACACCAGAAGAAGAAGAAAAAAAAAAAAAAAAACCAGGAAACAAGTTAGCAGCCTCCCAAAGAGGGCCTCTGAAAGGCTCTGCTCTGAAGACTATCAAAGCAGATGTCGAGACTTATGGCCAAACTTTGGGCAGAATACAGGGACTCTTACGAAAGAAGTGAGAAATAATAGTAAGAGATGGAGAGGACAGGAGATCCACAAGGAGAGCAACAGAACCAAAAAATTTAAGCACAGGGGTCTTTCCTGAGACTCATACTCCAACCAAGTACCATGCATGGAGATAACCTAGAAACCCTGCACAAATGTAGCCCATGGCAGTTCACTATCCAAGTGGGTTCCATAGTAATGGGAACAGGGACTGCTTCTGACATTAACTGATAGGCCTGCTCTTTGATCACCTCCCACTGAGGGGGGAGCAGCCTTACCAGGCCACAGAGGAAGACAATGTAACCACTCCTGATGATACCTAACAGACTAGGATGAGAAGGAAGAAAAAGAAACCCTCCCCTACCAGTGGACTTGGGGAGGGGAGTATGTGGAAAAGAGGGAGGAAGGGAGGGATTGGAGGGGAGGAGGGAGGGAACTACAGGGCGGATACAAAGTAAAAAAAAAAAAAAAAAAAAAAAAAAAAAAAACCAAAAAAAAAAAAAAAAAAAACAACCAATCTCCTTTGGAAAAATTAGTTTTCTCCAACAGACTCTCACTGGGTATAAAAACCACTGACTATTTCTCACTTCACCATACAACAACAAAATGGTTATGTAACCTGAGAGTTGATAATTTAATGGATTTACTCATTAATAAATCCTAATGTGGGTGTTCAGCCAGAAATATCAACCATAATTTCTAGCTTCTAAATGTCTGTGGAGAAATTAAAAATACATATATTTATATTGTATATAAATTATGAAACTTATCTAAAATGTTAACTTGTGTATGACTTGTGTTTCAGCCATCAGTTATATACCTAGATCCCATATAACTGCAAGGGAGCCTGGCAAATTATGTGTTCTTATGTGGGACTGGCAGATCTCTAAATGGTTCTGTTTAAATCCCTTGACCTTCCATCCTGCACCACATGCTTTTAGCATATCAACTTGCCAAGAAACACTATCAAAATGGACATTATATATACCCATGAATCAACAATACATTCCATGACAGATTCTATTAGAGTTTCTCAGGCATCTGGACTGACAACATTCTATCATTTTGAAAATCTACACTTTCTGTGTTTTACAGTCCTTTCAGAAGATACTCTCAGAATATTTCTCCTCTAGAGTTTCAACTTTTTTTCACCATGCTCTACCATTTAGAAAGCCAGCATCTAGAGGATGCAGTTAAATTTTGGAACGGGCAACTGAGATGTTCCAAAATCTTATGTCACTCAAATACTTGACCCATAAAGAATGGTTAGAGAGTCATGTATAAAGAAACTTCTGGAATTAGCTTTTCCTAGTTTTTCAATTACATGATTTTCATGTGGTGATGCTTAATTTTGTTTTACTCTCCAGTTGTTGCATGACAAGTTCCCTTACATGTTTCAATTCTCCATAAACAATATTTGTGGTGTCCTTTGAATTTATTAAAACTCTAGCAAATAATACTTCCAAATTTTTTTTTTGGCTTGAGCATTGGAAATCTTTTTATTTTATTTTATTAATTACACTTTATTCACTTTGTATCCCCCCATAAGCCCCTCCCTCCTCCCCTCCGGACTCCACCCTCCCTCCCCCTTCTTCACGCATTCCCCTCCCCAAGTCCACTGATAAGGGAGGTCCTCCTCTCCTTCCTTCTGATCTTAGTCTATCATATCACATCAGGAGTGGCTGCATTGTCATCTTCTGTAAAGCTACAAAAATATACTGCCACACTAGAGACAGAAATTCTTTCCAGGATGAGACTATTAGTAATACATGCTTAATGTGGATGCTTGAAATATTAAATTAGGGCCCATGGGATACCTCACTGGGTATATGTATTTGCAGCGAAGGCTCACAACTTGAGTTTGACCTCTTGAACTCACATGGTAGAAGGAAGTAACTCCTATAGATTATCCTTTGAGCTCTACACAGGATCTGTGGCATATATTTATATATAAACAGTAAGCAAATATTTAGTTAATGTTTGTTAACATACTGAAATATTTACTTGGTCCATTATAAGTAAAAGTATATAGTATATAACCTCGAATAAATATGAAATGTCTAAATTTTCAGTCTTTACACTCATGACCAAAACCCAATCTGTAATTTATATATTACTAATTAAGCAATAATGTCAAGGCATCTGGCATTCTGATGTTTACCAAGATGCCTCTGTAGCTCATAGTTTCCACCTCTTCTGTTCTTTGGTTTATCTTTGCTTTGCTTCAGTGTGTGCATTTTGTAGGAAAAACATAATTTTTTTCCTACAGTTTAGAAATTATACTTGGTTCAATGATTGTTTAGTGATAGTAATGTGCAAAAGCTTTGCAAACCTGAAATTCACAAAATACTTATTAAGTAATGATAAGTTTGTAGTTTTTTGAAGAAATCCCTTCTTTTGAAATTATATGGCAAGGGAGAAAGTTAATCCAAAATGATTGGATGAGCCTCCATGAATTTACAATGATAATTTTATGCCGCTATTAGACTGATACCCTAAATTATATTATAGCCACCATCAGATACAAAATATTTTTTCTTACTAGATACTAACCTAAAATATATATCACTTTAAAAATGGAAGAGCAATTCATCTAAATTTAATCTTTCAGATTCATTCAGTGGTGTTGTGCAGAACTCCACTTACAGATATTATCTCCTGCTGGTTTTTTGTACATTATAATGTCTTGTAAAATGAATACGTGATTTTATGTGGATCAGCCATTCTTGCTTTTATTCTGTAAGTACTAAGTAGTGAGAACATTAGGTGTCTGGAATATTTCTGTAAAATACTTTCTAGACTGACAGAAAATATTTGATTACCTAGTTATGTTAATTACAGCTTCCAGTGTTATATTGAAACACCGTGGCTAAAGAGCAAGAACAGATCCAGAATACATTTCAAGAAAATTATAGAATACTTTCTTAACTTAAAAAAAGAGATTCCTTAACCATACAAGAGGCCTACAGAATACCAAATAGACTAGACCAGAAAAGAAACTCTTAGTGTAACATATAGTCAAAATGCCAAATCTACAGAACAAAGAAAAAATATTAAAAGCAGCAGGTCAAAGGTCAAGTAGTATATAAAGGTAGACTTATCAGAATTACACCAGACTTTTCTACAGAAACTGTGAAAACCAGAAGGGCCTGGCTAGATGTCAGGCAGACTCTAAGAGACCACGGATGGCAACCCGGACTACTCTACCCAGCAAAACTTTTAATCAACATAGATGGAGAAAACAAATATTCCATGACAAAACTAAACTTAAATAATATCTACACAGCAACCCAGCCTTACAGAAGATACTAGAAGGAAAACTCTAATCTTATCTCATTTTAAAGTGTTTATATACTTTAAATAACAAATATCTGATTTCCATTGTAATGTTCAGATAATTTAATGAATCTTTACAACAATCAAAGCAGATGCTGAGACTCATAACCAAACCTTCGGCAGAGTACAGGGAATCATATGAAAGAAGAGGGAGTTAGTAAGACATGAAGAGGACAGGAGCTCCACAAGGACCGAATATATCTGGGCACAGGGGTCTTTTCTGAGACTGATTCTCCAACTAAGGACTGTGTATGGAGATAACCTAGAACCACTGCTCAGATGTAGCCCATGGCAGCTCAGTATTCAACTGGGATACAGAGTGAATAAAATATAATTAACATAAAATTAATTAATTAATTAATATTTAAAAAGGGTAGGCTCACAACCACAACTTTTTAAAATTATTCTAACATTAAAATTGTTTTGAATATCCATGTTTAACATGTACACATATTCATGATATTATATGTGCTTGATATGTGGGTGATTACTATGATTTAGGAGTAGTTTCTTGTATGTTTGTGTGTAAGTAAAGTTTATGTATACCTTTTCTCAAAAATTAACAATTTCTTCTCAATGTTCCATTACATTGAATCATGATTTAGTTTGTCTTTATTAGTTATTATTTATATTTATTAAAGTTGAATCATAGTTTTTAATAAAGGACCTTTAAACTAAGCATGTCTCTCCTGTTTGCTACAGTGATGAGGTCAACTGACTCATGCCTATGCTGCCTGGAGTATAGAATTTCCTTGGAGGAAGGGTATCTTCAAGCACTGGTGCCTGAGTAAATGTGAATGACAAGGTTCGGTATGAGATTTATTCTGAATTGCCAGAGATAAAATTTCCCCACTCTCCTGTAATACTCCTAAGCTTATGTTTCCATGTTTTAAGTCTGGTGTGTGTAAATGTAAAACCAGAAAAAGGTGTGATCACCACAGGGCTGCATTAGGCTAAAGGATTATTGGCAGTATTGACTATTGGAGGAGGGATGGAACATCTCCCTTAACAAAGACAGTTCCCTGCATCAGAAAACTTCCCAGCATTTTCATTTTAAATGAGCCAGTAAATAGTGCACATTAGCTTGTCAGATTCATTTCCTCTTTTGTTTAGTTCAATGATTATTAAAATATCCAGATACATGTCATTTTAGGTTATTTTTTTCAAGCTCATGAAATGCTTTATTTATTTGTTTGTTTGTTTATTTATTTATTACACTTTATTCACTTTGTATCCCCCCATAAGCCCCTCCCTCTTCTCCTCCTGATCCCACCCTCCCTTCCCCTTCTTCACCCATGCCCCTCCACAAGTCCACTGATAGGGGAGGTCCTTCTCTCCTTCCTTCTGACCTTAGTCTATCAGATCTCATCAGGAGTGGCTGCATTGTCACCTTCTGTGGCCTGGTAATGCTGCTCCCCCCTCAGGGGGAGGTGGTCAAAGAGCAGGACAATCAGTTCATGTCAGAGACAGTCCCTGTCTCCATTACTATGGAACCCACTTGGACACTGAACTGACATGTGCTACATCTGTGCAGGGGTTCTAGGTTATCTCCATGCATGGTACTTGGTTGGAGTTTGGTTATTTATTCACTTATTTAAATAAGTTTTGTAAGATGTATGTTATAGACATGTGTAAAAATTGTTGAAAACATTATTATAAGGGTTATAGAGATGGCTTGGTGATTAAGAGCAGTGTCTGCTCTTCCAGAGGTCCCGACTTCAATTCCCATGTATACCATCATCTGGGGTCTGGGATCTGTAGCCCTCTTCTGGTATGCAGGTGTACTTGCAGATAAAGCACTCATACATAAAATAAATAAGTAAAATATATATACATGAAATAATATATGAATATATATGTATACTTATCATGATTTTCATAATTACTGTTTTGTGCTCAGATGTCAAAGTCAGTGCCTAAGACATGCCATATTGAGGCATGCCACTATGATAAGAGCATGTTAGTAATTGTTATTACATTTTGTATATTTGTGTTCAGAATCATTGATAATAAAATAAAATAAATTGGTCTTTAGGTGGTATATTTCCCCAAATTCAATGCTATGAAATAAAAGCAAATACACTCATATTTGAAGAAAATTTTCTATTTTAATTTTTGTGTTTTTAAGTGGTCAGTGTATCATTAAGGGCAGTTCTCTAGGAATGGAATAGGGCTTATTTACTGGCAGGCTTACTGTAGTTTAGATAAGGTTCTTCTAATGGTAGTAAATCTACTGAGAGGTAGTCTCTGCTCATCATTTATTGAGAATTAACAAACTTTGCAATAGTAAGACATAGCCAAAGACTTTCTTGCCACACAAAGGTACAATCTTGTGGTGTGTGTGTCTGTGAATGTTTGTATGTATATATGTGTACCTGTGTTTGTGTATGCATGCACACATATGCATTCATGCTCACATGCTTATATGTGTGAGTTTCTGTCAGTTACTGGCATATCCATGCCACAGTGCATGTGTGAAGATCAGCTGGCAACCTTAGGTAGTGATATTATTCTCCAGCTACTGTGCTCACAAGAGGCTTTCTTTTGGGGTGTTATGACTCTAAGTGATTCTGCCCCCCCCCATTTCCCTATAGTTGTCCTAAGTTTGTAGACATGGGTGTTTTCCAGATTTACATTGGTTCTAAGAATCTGAATTCAAGAATTTTTACTCATACAGCAAACTTTTTACCCAGTGAATCATCTTGTCAACTCATAGGTGTATTTTGGTTTTTACATGTCTATTTATTAGAGTGTATGTGTGCTCATGTGTGTGTATGCATGTGTGTGTGTTCATGTTCATGTGCATGTCACAGGACAAGTATGGACAACAGAGTTGGTTTGGTTCTGCCCTTTCACCAGGAAAGTTCTGGTGATTGAATCCAGGTCATCAGGCTTGGAGGTAAGTGCTTCTACCAAAAGGTATATATTTTTTATTTTATTTTACTTTTCTGAAGTAGCAACCCTTTCATTGATTCTCTGTGAGTTTTTCACCATGCACCCCAATTCCACTCATCATCCTGTCCCTTCATATCCACCCTTGGCTCTTTCAAACTCCCACACAAAATAAAATAAAACAAATAACAACACAAAGGAACATCTGCTTGTAATATCTGTGGCGTGTTGCTGTGCTACACAATATTCACTGTGGTCCACGTATTTTATTTGCAAAAGTCCATTGCAATGAGTTATTGGTTTGGTTTGGCCTCTTGCTTTGGCAACATTATCAATAACAGATCCTCACTGGTACTTCTCTCAGATATCCTGCTGTCCTATGTCATGGAATGACTGCATCTTTTGATCTGAAGGATGGACACCTTTATGTGTTTCTGAAGTTCATAGATTGGGTAGCTTGAGTTGGGGTGGGGTAACTTGAAGTCCTGGGTCTGCACCTGGGTGGTAGTTGGACTGGTCAACCTGACAGCTCCCTGACACCTATGCCATCAGGGTGAACTTTCTGGCACTGCCCTTGCTAACTCCCAAAAAGGTCAGGGCCATTTCTCCTCCTCTCATGCCCTTAGGGACAGCTCACTCACCACCAAGTCACCTGGGCCAAGTAAAGGGCCAAAGGGATCATCTTAAAGGAAATAATATGCCTCTACCACTCTTATTCCATTTTTAAGATCACAGCTACAAAGAGGTAAAGAGTTTGTCTTTGTATGTGCCATAGAAAGATATGTCATATTATCAGAATTATAAAACAAGAGGACCTATGATTTGATGCACTGAAGTGCAATGTGAGATAAAAAATAAAACTTACTTGTCTGTACATTGAAGGTATCAGGTATGCTCACAGTGAAAGAGAGCTGACATTGATTTTGTTGATGGTGTTGGCATGATTACAGAGACAAGAGAGCTGAGTGACACAGCCTGCACAGAGAAAAAGACCTGTCATCACCAGCTTAAAGGGGCATAAGTTAGAGATCATTGGTTTGCTATTCCCCTGCAGTGGAAAATAAAAAGAAATACATTGTAATTCCTTACATCAGATTTCTAAAAAAAATCAATAAGATCAATCAGAAGTGTTTAATTATATAAAATTATCACTTATCAGACCACATAGGGGACTGCTAGAATTCATAGCCCCATTAACCTTTCTCAAGTCCTCCATCTCCAACTTAGTAAACTTGCTTCCTAAACCGTCAAATATTGAGGTAAAGACCTTACAAGCCCAGAGAATTTGCATTTTAATAAGAATCTCAAACTCCTTTAGAACCTGAAGCTCAGCAGGTCTAATAGTGTACAACAAGGTGAGGCTCTTGCAGTTTAATTCACAGTAAAACAAAATTCACACAGGGAGGTGGGAGGTCCAAAATGTAGCCTCCCACGTTTCCAGTCCTGTTTGATCAAAAGCAGAGTGGGAGGCCTGATAGCACCTCAAACTTACTTTTCTTTCAGACTCTTTGTAAGTGGCCTAGATAAACCACCAGAAAAATGTTCTTCTCTGAACCATTTCATTAAAATTTTACTCCAGCCAAGTTATTTATACTAAATTATATATTTGTAAACATAGGAACTCAATAACCACACATCCAGTTGAACAAATCACATTCTCTTCTTCTCTGTGATGGCTGAGTGCATAGATTCCATGGCACCCTGTCAGTAAAGTGTTCAAATATCACAATAAGAAAACTTCAAAAAATGTGTCTGGTACAGTTTATCTTTTAAGTAGAGATCACTAATTTTCCAGTGGAAAAAAATACCTACTACTATCATCTCAAAAAAAAAAAAATCAAGTACTAAATAATTAAAATACAAATTCCTTGAATAAAGTTAGTACAGTGTTTAATACTCACATGCTTTTTATCAGGTCCACTGAGGTTTAAAGAAATAAGACAAGTGACAAATTATGAGGTGGATCTAAACTCATAGATGGATATGTGGGCTTAATACATTATAGAATCAGACTTTTAAAAGGGATAGAGATGAATAGTAATGTAAAAGTTATGTATATTTTAAAGATGCATATAAATAGGAGAAGAACAACATTTAAATACACAATAAAGCAATTCTATTTAAGAAGATGACATTGGATTTCACTGCTCAACAGTGAGAAGGCGGGGCCTGAGTGGTCTGCTCTTGTTTGATGGGTGAAATACATGACTGTACACTGCTGTAACTGTCTCGTGTAGGCAACTGAGTAAAGCTGGGAGCAAGAACAAGCCCAACAATCAATTTTCCAGTTCCAACGGTAATCCATAAAAACATATATATACACAAAAATTAACATTATGTGGACTAAACATGTTATATTTAAGAACATATATATCCATATTTATACACAAAATGAATATATTAATATAATAACAATTATACAAAAAGGTTATCAATTTGAAGGAGAATAGGAAGGGTTATCAGGGAGGACTTGGAGAGAATTAAAGAAGGGGACATCATAATTAAATTTCAGTTTCAAAATAATAAAAAAAACCAATATACTGAATTAAAATACCAAAATAAAAATTGCCTGAATATTTTAAGTATAAAACACTGCCTTTATTGCTAAATAGGATCTACAGAAAAAATATACCTTGTAAGTTTTATAACTGACATCCAAAGCATAGATAAAACATTATAAATAGAATAAAATTAGATGTGCAGATATACATACATGTCAGTTTTATGGCCTTTGAATTATATTTTTGAAATGGAACGTGTTTCATACCTACACTGTCTCATAGTCAAAAATGTATATCACTAAAGTCTTTATGGGAGAGTAACAAAAAATTAACAACAAAGGACTACTAAACACTTCTGAATATATCAGGTCATCAGAAAATATCTTTATTTTTAGAGAATGTTAAATGAACCTAGAAAAGTTTAAGGAGAGGTCATGACACATTTTTCCAACCAGTGCTAACCACTGACCTCCTGAAATCATAAGAGCTTTTGTTTCTTTCCTGATCCAACTACATGATTTTTGTGACACCACAAATTTGATTATTTTAAAAATTGATGTTTTTAAATATGGTTTTATATTTATTAATCATTCAGATAGTTAAGATTCTTTAATTATTATCAATGCCAATTAATAAATTATTTAAAATTCTTTCAAGATAATTTTTAATGTAAATATTCTCCCGGTTCTTTCTCTCTTTATATCATCTATCTATCTAAATATCTATCTATCTATCTATCTATCTATCTATCTATCTATCTATCTATCTACCGTTTGTCCATCCATCCATCCTTTCTATCTATCTATCCATCCATCCATCCATCCATCCATCCTTCTTCTATCTATCTATCTATCTATCTATCTATCTATCTATCTATCTATCTATCTGTAATGGTTTTGTAATACCACATCATTTGCATTTTATTGAGTAGCAACTGAAAGATCTTTATAAACAAAGCAAATAAAATAAAACTATAAGTAAGCATAGTTTTCACTCTGGAGATTTACATACAAGCTTTTCTACCCTATCCTTACAAACCTCCTATTATTAAAAGAAGCATGTTCTATCTTAGTTTCTCTTTTTTTCCAGGGAATACTTTTTATTTATTTATTTATTTATTTATTTATTTATTTATTTATTTATTTTTTTGTAAATCTTATATCCATTAGAATTTCTGAGGTTTTCTAGAGGGATAATATTATGTATTAAATAATATCTATTATTCCACTCTACTGAGCGCATCTGAAAGCCTCTAACTAGCAGTGTTTTCAAAGCAAAGACTCATGACCAAACCTTTGGCAGAGTACAGGGAATCATAAGAAAGAAGGGGAGTTAGTCTGATGGGGAAAGGATAGGAGCTCCACAAAGACCAAATATATCTGGGCACAGGGTCTTTTCTGAAACTGACATTCAACCAAGGACCATGTATGGATATAACCTAGAATCTCTGCTCAGATGTAGCCTGTGGTAGCTCAGTAACCAGTTGGTTTCCCAAAGTGAGGGGAACAAGGACTATTCCTAACAAGAACTCAATGACTGGCTCTTTGGCCTCCCCACCCCCCAAGGGAGGAGCAGTCCTGTTAGGCCACAGAGGAGGGCTTTGCAGCCAGTCCTGAAGATACCTGATAAAACAGGATCAGATGAATGGGGAGGAGGTCCCCCCCTATCAGTGGACTTGGAAAGGGGCACGATGGAGATGAGGGAGGGAGGGAGGGAGGGACTGGGAGGGAATGAGGGATCGGGACAGGGTTGGGATACAGAGTTAATAAAATGTAACTAATAAGAAAAAAGTAAATTCAAAAAAAAAAAAAGATCTGGAGAGGACAGGAACTCCACAAGGAGAGCAACAGAACCAAAAAAATCTGAGCACAGGGGTCTTTCCTGAGACCGATACTCCAACCAAGGTCCATGCATGGAGATAAGCTAGAACCCCTGCACAGAAGTAGCCCATGGCAGTTCAGTGTCCAAGTGGGTTCTGTAGTACTGGGAACAGAGACTGTCTCTGACATGAACTGACTGGCCTGGTCTTTAATCACCTCCCCCTGAGAGGGGAGCAGCCTTACCAAGCCACAGAAGAAGACAATGCAGCCGCTCCTGATGAGACCTAATTGACTAGGATCTGAAGGAAGGAAAAGTCCCCTTTCAGTGGACTTGGGAAGGGGCATGTGTGCAGAGTAGGGGGGAAGTGATGGATTGAGATGGGAAGAGGGAGGGAACCACAGGGGGCATATAAAGTGAATAAAGTGTAATTAATAAAGAATTTTAAAAAATACTAAATTAGGAAAGAAAAAAAAGTAAATTGTAAAAATAAAATAAAATAAAAACCCTCTCAGGTCAAACAGATATTACTACAGAACATAATTTAAAACACAGAGCTCAGTCCTGTTATTGAGCCAAGGTCTGTGTCCCTGGATAAACAAGCTGTGTTGGATAATGTCTCTGTTATCAGCTTCTCTACCTTCAGATTGTTGAATAATAGCCCAGTGGAAATGAGAGTTTTGCATTAGTTTTCATGTTTATAATCTGAAAGGATTTTCTTTGAGATAGCATTTATCCAACCTCCTTAAAAATGTCCAGTGGGCCAGCCATAATGTCATCTTATTCTGCAGTGTTTGTTGTTGTTTTGTTTTTAGCTTGTAGCTAAGGCTAACAAATAGGAGGGATCTGATAAAACTATACTAAACAAATAAACCATGTTTCCCCTAACAATAAAAGATAAACAATGTGTTTATTATTAATTTTTGTGTATAAAACTCAATGGATACTGCCAACCACATTTGTTCTACTTATGTCATATCCACAGAGAATCACTGAAACAAACCACAAAGATTATGGAATGGGTGACTAAAGGGATTGCAAAGAAAGAGAATAAGGACTATAACATTTCAGAGATGGTGAGACTATTTGTGGAGATTGAACACAGTTCCTTTGCATGATGTATACTTGTGCTATTGAGATACACTCCAACTAAGGGAAATGTGTACTGTCAATTATTTCTGTGACTTAATGGGTGCTAAACTCAGGATTATTTTTCAAATCAAAATCATGCTGCTTAACTTATTTTTTATGTAACACCTTGGGCAGCCAATAAATGTCTAGGGGAAATGTTGAAACATTCTAATATTTTATTTGTTCAAGAAACTGAGTATATCAAAATCATGTAAGCAATGTAAACAACACTGAGGACTAAACTATTTCTCCAGAGGAAGAAAGCTTGACAGAAGGTGGCAGTACAGTTCTTTCTTTCTAAAATGATATGCAGGCATAATATTTACCAGTGTAGGGCTTCCAGATGCAGGCCTGAGCATCACAACTCGTCCTGGCGTTCCTACCTTCTTCCTTGTGGGCAAGTCTCATTAGAGGAGTAACTGTGTCGAGCGCAGCCCAGATGTGGAAGCTTTAACTGAGAAAGTCCTGTGCCTGCTAAGTCAGTCTCAGTCACTTCTACCTGGAATTTCTTATTTGAGTGATGTTTAGCATTTTTGATTACCGTATACACACTCTGTATGGAAAATGTATTTTTATAAAACAATGGGGCCTTTGAGTGAAGTAGATATCTGTCAGATTATGTTCACTTATGATTACCAAATACCAAGCCTTAGCATGAATCCAATCTACATTCTCAGCTTAGTCACAACCTTTGCTAAACATTGAATCAAAATTAATCATGGAAAATATATTCATATGGAAGAAAACAGAGCAATCAAATTTAGTTCCTAGTAGGGACTGAAACAGGAGACTTTATTGGTAGCATTTTTCAGAAGGAAAACTGTTTTTCCTTCAGCCTGGAGACCATGGTGCACTGACAGTAAGAGTCAGTAAAGCAGCACAATTCCGTAGAAGGGTAAGTCATCATAATTACGGAAATGACTACCTGCTAAAACGTACATGCACACATTGACAGGAACAGGAATTAGAAAGTCTACCTTTCAGTTTAAGACATCACTTTAATGGATTCAATTATTGTGTGTGGATTAACAGACCAGCATAAAAGCAAAACCTGTTTGGAGATGTTGCTAGATATAACGATTTTAAGAACTCACAGTTTGTAATTATGTACTTACAATTTACTGACAAGCAGAACACAAAGCATTTCATTACATAATTCATTTATATTTGTGCTTGTTAAAATTTGAAGAAACAGAAGGCTTTCTTTCTCAGTGAATTGTAAAGTTCTTTTGATAATTGATGAATGTTTACAAAACCTGTAGAGCATAATGATAAAAATAGGAAGTCCTAATGCTAATGCATTTTCTCCTATAATACTTGTACAATTGATGAAAAAGGAGGGATATACATTTATCATCTTTTTATTCATTTATTTTTGATCTATCAATAAGCAATTTTTAATGGAAGTTCTGAGTAATACAGCCAAGTCCATAGCTTTGCCCTCAGATGATGTTTATGATATGATTTACACAAGTGATTTAGCTTCGATTTTCCTGCTACCTGTAGAACATGGAAGCACAGATAATGAGAGAGTGAACTGGAAAATGCATGTTTGCAAGAAATGTATGTCAGCCAACATAAGGGAGGGCTTACTGTGGCAAAGCCTGTCCTTTAAGTATCTAGTCACACCTTTATGTTTTGCGTTTTGTTATTTACTTATCAGTTTACATATTGTGTGAGTCTTCAAATCATTTTTTTCCCTAGAAAGGAAAGCTGCATCTGAATCCCAGAAGGCCTGGATCTCTGCTCTCATGTTGACTCTACCAGTGGCTATCCTCTGGTGTGGAGCTCTTAACATCATCTCACAGTGGAGAGTTGCATCCACTGTGAAAAGACTGATAGGCAGGGTGCAACCTCTTGTCTTCACAAAAAAAGCAAAAGGAAAAGAAAAAAGAAAAGGAAAAAAAGCATAGAAAAGAAAAGAAAAACAGTAATCTCTGACTCCCAAAGTGTTCTGTAGATTGATTCATGAGATCTTCAAGTCCAGGATAACCTTGTCTATTCTGAAACACTAAAGAACCACTCTCTTCAATGTTCTTAGTTGTGGGTATCTGCCAACTTTTCACAGTTCCTCAAGAGTTATGTACTGTCTCTCTTCCACTGACACTCATTTCTAAATTTATTTTTAGAAACTCATGCAACCCATCACAGAGCAGTTGCACTTTTAAAAGGATATGGGTTGCTCATTTTCAGCCTTGACTGTGGTTAATCTGTTCTTTCTTTGACATTTGGAATATCAGTCTCAAGAAAAGAAGGCAAATGCTTGCTTACAAACATGAACAATGACATAAAAGGGTTTCATCACACGTTGTGGAAAGTACTATATTCAGGCTAAAGGCCGTTTTCAGCTATCCTAATCTGGTGCTCTCCAGGGTCAGTACTGTGCCTTTTTAAAAATTTATTTTATTTATTACAATTTGTTCACTTTGTATCTCAGGTGTAGCTTAAATGTTTCCACCAGGGCTGGCTTCTATGGACTGCTTCAGCTGCCTAGTTTTCAAAAGCTAAAGTGTGACTCTTTACTCAGCCGGGTCGCAGACAATCAGGAACTGGATTTCCTTCAGCTGAATGAAGCCAATGGTAGTCATGCTCATAAATCTGTCCTCTGCCCATATCTGACGAATCATTCAAAAAATAATGTTAAAGAATTCATGCCTGAGGAAGCATTATTCCTAATTGTCTGAGAAAGCACCAGATTGACTTCCAAAATGGTTGTACCAGTTTACATTCCCACCAACAATGGAGGAGGGTTCCCCTTTCTCCACATCCTGTCCAGCATGTGTCACTTAAGTTTTTGATCTTTAGCCATTCTGATGGGTGTAAGGTGATATCTCAGGGTTGTTTTGATTTGCATCTCCCTGATGGCTAAGGATGTTGAGCATTTCTTTACGTGTTTATCTGTCATTCTATATTCCTCTACAGAGAATTCTCTGTTTAGCTCCATACCCCATTTTTTTTAATTGGATTTCTTGCCTTTTAACTTCTTTAGTTCTTTATATATGCTAGATATCAGCCATCTGTCAGATATAAGTTTGGTGAAGATCCCAGTCTGTAGGCTGTCACTTTGTTCTGATGACAGTGTCCTTTGCTTTACAGCAGCTTTTCAGTTTCATGAGGTCCCATTTATTGATTGTTGCTCTTAGAGACTGTGCTGTTAGTGTTCTGTTCAGGAAGTTGTCCTCTGTGCCAATGAGTTCTAGGCTCTTCCCAACTTTTTCTTCTAACCAATTTATTTTGTCTGGTATTATGTTGATGTCTTTGATCCACTAGGACTTTAGCTTTGTGCAGGGTGAGCTATACCACTCCTAGGCATATATTCAAAAGATGCTCAAGTACAGAACAAGGACATTTGCTCAACCATGTTTGTAACAGCTTTATTTGCAATAGCCAGAACCTGGAAACAACCCAGATGTCCATCAACAGAGGAATGGATAAAGAAATTGTGGTACTTTTACACAGTGGAATATTACTCAGCAATTAAAAACAAGGAAATCATGAAATTTACAGGCAAATGGTGAGATCTAGAAATGATCATCCTGAGTGAGGTATCACAGAAGCAGAAAGACACACATGGTATATACTCTCTTATAATTGTGTACTAGACCTATAAGATAGGAAAAATATACCATAATCTGTACACCTAAAGAAGATAAACAAGAAAGAGGATGCAGGATAAGATAATCAATCCTCACTTAGAAAGACAAATCGGATGGACATTGGAAGTAGGAGAAAACAAGAAACAGGACAGGGGCCTACCACAGAGTGCCTCTGAAAGACTCTACCTAGCAGTGTATCAAAGCAAATGCTGAGACTCATAACCAAACCTTGGGCAGAGTGCAGAAAACCATATGAAAGAAGGGGGAGTTAGTATGACCTGGAGAGGATAGGAGCTCCACAAGGACCAAATATATCTGGATACAGGGGTCTTTTATGAGAATGTTTCTCTAACCAAGGACCATGTATGGATATAACCTAGAACCCCTGCTCAGACGTAGCCCATGGCAGCTCAGTATCCAAGGTATGTTAGCAAGTGGAACAGGGACTGTTTCTGACATGAACTCAATGGCTGGCCCATTGACACTTCCCCCCATCCCGAGTTAGCAGCAGCCTTGAAAGGTCACAGAAGAGGACATTACAATCAGTCCTGAAGAGACCTGATAAGATAGGGTTAGATGGAAGAGGAGGAGGACCTCTCCCATCAGTGGATTTAGAGAGGGGCAGGGAGGAGATGAGGGAAGGAGAGAGGGAGGGTTTGGGAGGGAATGCTGGAATGGAATACAGCTGGGATACAACGTTATTACACTGTAACTAATATACATAAAAAAAATCATGCCTGTGTCCCTCCAGCATTCATGCGGTGGAGTTCTTTCTCCTGCATACACATAGAATTGGACCTGCTTGGAGAACATGTCATCCCAAGTGTGGGAATGGAATAAATGAGCTTACTGGAAGCCCAGAGTTACTGCCTTCTTCCCTTAGTCTTGTGAGCACACAAGCAGCATTTGGCTGCCCGCGTTGGAAAGGAAGCCCTAGCTGAACTTGAGTGCATAGGCATTCTGAAGCTTGCACCGTTCCCTGGTAGTTTAGAAGTTGCCTTTTACCATTGTGCTTGTGTGTTCTCTAGCACTGACCAAGGCAATATCCCCAAGAATTTGTGTTTGCATTTATATTATACATACATGTCGTACTGAGGAGAAAACCTCTAAGAACTCCGACAGGATTGTCATGTGATCCATTCATATGTATTTACATTATTTTCAGGTGGTTTTGAATTTTTCAGCTCATGAATAAGTCACAGAAAATGTTGTAGAGGTGTTGCTAACATGTTCCCTGCCTGGTGATTTGTAATTGCTGGCATTAGAAGGATCTCTACCATTTGCCTTGGTTCATGTAAAAATGCCTCTCTTTAAAACACTTGCATTTGTTAATTTAATTTTAAAGAAATTCAAAAATAAAAGCTTTCCTGATAACTATTTTATGGGCATCTGACACCAGTATTTTTATGATCTGTAAATTAGTATTGCATAAATACATATTTTATTTTATTTTTCATGATTGCATATATTTTTGGTTATTGCTTCAGCTCGTATGACAGCAAAGACAAATATTTATAAAAATATTTACTTTCTGAAAAATATTTTGGATATGTACCAACTTTTGTAAAATTCTCTAATTCATATTATTTCTCGGAATTACTTGAATGTTAGGAACTGATGTCTGTTTTCAAATACATTATAATTATCTGAGACTTTTCGAATGATGATTTTGATCAAATTATTATTACCAAGATCATTTAATAATCTGAAGGGATTTTCAACCAGTTTTGATTATGTAATGAATGTAATTGTATTTATGTGACACTTATATTTTATACAGTGTCAAGAACATCAAAGAAGTGGAATGTTTGTGACCTCAATCAGAACTGTGAGATGCAATATAGAGCATTATGGTCTTCAAGCTGAGATGAGTAATGATCTTGATAGGCTAGGGTCAAATGGAAGAGGAGCAGGTGCACCCCTATCAGTGGACTAGAGGAGGGACATAGAAGGAGAAGAAGGAGGGCGGGTGTAATTGGGAGGAGATGAAGGAGGGAGCCACAGCCAGTATACAAAGTGAATAAATTGTAATAAATAATAATAATTAAAATTCAAAAATTCAAAAAATTACATATTGCCATAATAAAAAATGCTTTATTAAAAAAAAAAAGATTCTGAATCCTAATCCCCAGGGAGGAATGCAGGCAACCTAAATAAACTGGCAACAACAACAACAACCAAACCAGGGGAAATGGATTCTTCTGCAGAGCCTCCAGATGGAACACATCTCTGGCAGTGACCCGTGGAGACTCTACACAAACTTGAAACCACCGGTCATAGTATAAAATCTGCACATTCCCATAAGCTGTTATACTTGTGGCAGTCTGTTATATCAGCAATAGAAAACATACACAGCCATTTCAATATTCAATTTACAATGTTGGTGAGTGATATATTAGGCACATAGTCCTTTCCTTAAAACCTCTGTAAATACTTCATTCTAATTCTAAAGGCTTAGGCTAAACTTTTCTCAAATTGATGTGGCTGACAGTGTCCTACATAAAGCACTATGGTTTGTACCTATAATAAACAAAGTAATAATCTTTACATTCTTCACCTTACATCTTTTTTCTTTGTCTTTTTATTGATTACTATCCCTTTCTCCTTCCCTCCCAATCCTGTCCTCCTTCTTCCTTTCCATCCATGCCCCTCCCCAAGTCCACTGATAGGGGAGGTCTTCCTCCCCTTCCTTCTGACCCTAGCCTATGAGGTCTCATCAGGAGTGGCTGCATTGTCCTCCTCAGTGGCCTGGTAAGGCTGCTCCCCTCTCAGGGGGAGTTGATCAAAGAGAACGCCAATCAGTTCATGTCGGAGACAGTCTCTGTTCCCATTGCTATGGATCCTACTTGGAGACTGAGCTGCCGTGGGCTACATCTGTGCAGGGGTTCTAAGTTATATCCATGAATGGTACTTGGTTGGAGTATCCGTCTCAGAAAAGACCCGTGTCCAGATTTTTGTGGTTCTGTTGCTCTCCTTGTGGAGCTCCTGTCCTCTCTAGGTCTTACTATTTCCCACTTCTTTCATAAGATTCCCTGCACTCTGCCCAAAGTTTGGCTATAAGTCTCAGCTTCTGCTCTGATACCTTGCAAGGTAGAGCTACATATTATGACGTACTCCCACTCAAGCATTTGGCCACAGACTGTGGATGGATCCCTGATGAGAAGACATCACACTGAGGCTTTACTTACCATAAACCTGCAGCTTCCCCTAGGAAAATATTGCATTAGTTACTAGAGCATTTTAAAAATTATATGCTAAGTCAGCACCTAAACATTTTGCCTTTGCTTTTCAGGTATTTTAGGCTCACATTCTCCATCTATGTTGGTGACATGTCTCCATGTGCTTCTCCACGTTCCTTGGCTATGTATCCTTGATCATTTCCTGCACTTTAGTCTAATACAGCTGTGATGTTCTTTCTTTCTCTGTTTATGCTATAAGCAGTCTTAAAAAGTCCTGTGCCTTTATGGAAATTCTGTCTGTTGATGGACTCCATATTTTTACCTCCATTCTCGATCTTATATACTACTGAGTCTTGTTGGCTTAACCTGGTGACTCCATCACTCTTGCTCATGTCACTATAATCTCCCATACAAACCCCAATAAATAGCATTCTCTTCTGTAAAATTCTAATTTTATGGATTTTTTTCTTTATAATGACCCCAATATAGCACATACTTGGATATATTTTAACAGTTAAATCATATCGTATCACATTTTTTGCCTAAGGTTATGTTCAATTTCTATCTGCCATAATCAGGCTCAAGTGTCTGACATGTTCTTGTGTGTTACCTGGTCCCCATACCTACCTGCAACAGAATGATCACATTTCTTTCTCTGTTCATCATTTTCTCTTCTAGGAGTTTCATATATCTTTGGCTTTCTCCTCCATCCCTAGTTTTCTGAATTGTAACAGAGAAGCCATATTGACCACTTCACTAAAATGCCTTATTTATTTATTTTTTTACCCATCATAGACTGTGTTTATGCACATTCTGATGGCCTGTGTAAATACAAACACTTATATCTCAGATATTAGCAATGATTTCCTCTATGTTTCAGCATATAGGACAGTGCACTTCAAAGTTTAGGAAGGCCATTTCAGTCCCTTAAGGTTCACAGTAATTATTAAGAAATGTATAAAGGAAATTTAAATTTACTTAATTAACTAAGACATTGAGTAGTAATTAAATCTGTGCAAGAGTTCTAATGATATTGAACTCTTACTAATTTTATGCTAATTCTTTTTCTAATGTAGAAATGTGGTCTTAACTAGAATAATATGACAGAAAAAAACTGCCATGAGCATATTTATAAATGTTATTCATATACTGTGCTTGGAATAGACACTTATGAGATTTTAGATGTTGATAGCAATAATAGCATCTTGATAGTAGGTGATCTGTTAAATTTAGTATCTTCAATTAAAAAGTTAACTAGTCTTAAAGTAACTCTTAAGAGTCTAGAGTGAATACCAAATTACTTTCCAAACACTAGTGATATGAGCTAAAAGAAAATAGTGTAAGTAAACAAATGAGTTTGATCCATTTCAGATTTAATTCTGGTGAAATTGTGTGCTGCCAGATCATCAGTGATCATCTATATTTGACACCCACAACAAAATAATATATGAAGTTTATATATTCCAAATCATATAAGTATGTCGACTGTGTCTCTAATATGCAGTTTTAATAAATTTAATGGATGGTTAATTTTGAGGGTTTCTTTAGAGCTTGAATCAGTTTTAGCTTAGCTCTAAATTCAATTCAACTGGAAATTCTCAGCCATTTTCTTGTTGGTTTTAGTCACTTAGTTGAAAAAATAATACTTGTACAAAATTGTAGCAAATATCTCCTACCAAATAATCCCCAAATAAAAAACTTAAAACATATTTATAAACAATAATAAATAAGATTTACATTAAAAGTTTGACATTAAAATCTTCATAATCATTGAAAACAAACATTTCTGAGCATGAATATCTAAAGTAAATCATTATTTGGTTATAAGCCTAAGTTTTGGGGCACATTAGCAAGACTCTTCAAGAAAGATATATATTTCATGAATATATATTGGAGACTCTTCAAGAAAGATACATATTTCAAGAATGATGCTTCATGAGGGCAGTTTATCATCTTAATTTACTTTTGGAAAAGGAACATGTTGAAGCTCAATAGTTAGCAATTTTATTATCATGATTTTCTATTCTACATCATTGTTACAATTTTTCATATAGCTGTATCCTGTTTTTGTAAATTATCCAGTTTTATAGACAAAATTATTTATTTATTTTATGTGCATGGCCATTCGTTTTGGCTGCAGTCCTTGCAGGGCCCAAAGAAGCCAGCAGAGGGCATCAGAAACCCCAGACCTGTAATTACAGATGATTGTGAGCTGCTGTGCAGATACTAGGATTAAAACCTGGGCCCTCCCCTGACTGAAATCCTCAATCCCCATCCCGAAAGGCAAAGAGGAAGGACATCAAAAGAAGAATAAAACAGGAAACAAGCTAGAAACCCGCCACAGAGGGCCTCTGAAAGGCTCTGCGCTGCAGACTATCAAAGCAGATGCTGAGACTTATGGTCAACTGTTGGGCATTGTGCATGGAATCTTATATAAGAAGTGGGAAATAGTAAGATCTGGAGAGGACAAGAACTCCACAAGAAGAGCAACAGAACCAGAAATTTGAACACAGGGTCTTCCCAGAGACTCATACTCCAACCAAGTACCGTGCATAGAGATAGCCTAGAACATCCTCACAGATGTAGCCCATGGCAGTTTAGTGTCCAAGTGGGTTACATAGTAATGGGAAGAGGGACTGTCTCTGACATAATCTGATTGGCTTGCTCTTTGATCACCTCCCTGAAGGTGGCAGCCTTACCAAGCCACAGAAGATGACAATACAGCCACTCCTGATGAGATCTGATAGACTAAGGTCAGAAGGAAGGAGAGGAGGACTTTTCCTATCAGTGGACTTGGGGAGGGGCATGCATGAAAAAGGGGGTGGGAGGTGGGATAGGGAGGGGAGGAGGGAGGGGCTTATGGGGGATACAGAGTGAATAAAGTGAATAAATAATTAATAAAAAAATTAAAACAAAACAAAACAAAAAAAAAACCCTGGGTCCTCTGCAAGATCAACAATATCTTTTAACTACTGAGCCCCATTTTTGTCGTTTGTTTTTAACTGTATCTGACAAAGTGTGAATCCTGAGCATTCGGGTTGGTGAATTTGGAGAGAAGTAAAAGGGTAAATCAAATGATTGTGCATAGGAATGAAACCTGAAGATTTCTACACAGCAATATAAAAGCAGTAGTTTCACAAGCCATTCTTTAAGGGCATCAGTAACACAGACTCTCATGGAGTATATAAAACACAGAGAGAAAAAATATTGCATCATATAAGTGTGCAGAGTATGAACCAGAAAAATAATGCCTAAAATCCACCTCAAAAAAATTACACCACAAAGCAATCACTTCTCATCAGATCCCTTGTCTTTATTGGCAAGGGAAAATACTCTATTTTCTTATTTCCTGATACTGTGTTTAAGTAATATACTTATGTAAATAAGAATTGAATAAATAACAGTTTGAAATATGTCTGATATATGATTCACTATGATGTGTTTATTCTCTTCTCTCCTTCCTGTCTCTTACTTGTTTTGATTCTGCATTTTGTTCTCAGATGCTCTATGGTGCTTTTCAAGTTAGGATGCATCAGAACATCAGTTTGAAAGCTGTTTCTCCTCCCTCTGCCTTCTGAATGCTGAGATTAACTTATATGCTTATTATTTCATGGTCATTGGACCTTCCTATTTTATTTTTATCAAATTTCAGAAAGCATTATATATTAAAATAAAGTATTAAAATGAGTGCTGTCTTTTTTAACTAATTAAATTTTTATTAATTAGAGTTTATTCACTTTGTATCCCAGCTGTAGTCCCCTCCATAGCTCCTCCCAATCTCACCTTCTGTCTCTCATCTCCTCATATGCCCCTCTTAAAGCAGGTAAAGCCTGAACTTGCCAGGTTTTCCTCATGACTGTTATGTTTCATATTACCAAAAACTATTCTAACAGTAGACCAAAACAGTATATAGTTCCCAGAAAAGTATTAAATGATGGATTTTGTATATTTTAACATGAAAGCATACTTTTCAGATATCATTAAGATTTTTGTGTGAGTGTGTTTATACCTGCATGAGCTCCTCTCTATCGTCTATTTTCTGAGGAATAAATCTTCAAAACTCTCTTCAAAATAGACCATATAGTTGGTCACAAAGCAAGCCTCAACAGATAGAAGAAGATTGAAATAATCCCCTGTATTCTATCTGACCACCATGGAATAAAGCTGGACATCAACAACAATGGAATTAGTAAAAAGCCTACAATCACATGGAAACTGAACAACTTGCTGCTCAATGATAGCTGGGTTAAGGAAGAAATAAGGAAAGAAATTAATGAGTTCCTAAAATTCAATGAAAATGAAGGTATAGCATATCCTAATTTATGGGACACAATGAAAGCAGTGCTCAGAGGAAAATTCATAGCACTAAATGCCTTCAAGAAAAAATTTGTGACATCTCATACAAGCAACTTAATGGCCCAACTGAAAGCCATAGAGAAAAAAAGAAGTAAATGCACCCAAGAGGAGCAGATGGCTGGAAATAATCAAACTCAGGGTGGGAAATCAATCAACTAGAAACAAATAAAACTATTCAAAGAATCATTGAAACCAAGAGCTGGTTTTTTGAAAAAATAAACAAGATAGACAAACTTTTAGCCAAGCTAACTAAAAGGCAGAGAGAAATTATCCAATCATCAAAATCAGAAATGAAAAGGGGGACATAACTACAAAGACTGAGGATATCCAAACAATAATTAGATGGTATTACAAAAGCCTATACGCCAAAAAATTTGAAAAATGAAAAGAAATGAACAATTTTGTTGATAGATTCCACTTACCAAAACTAAGTCATGATCAGGTAGAAAGATTGAATAGTCTTATTTCCCCCAAGGAAATAGAAACAGTCATCAATAGTCTCCCTTCCAAAAAAAGTCCTGGGCCAGATGGATTCAGTGCATAATTCTACCAGACCTTCAAAGAAGTACTAACTCCAATTCTCTCCAAACAATTCCACAAAATAGAAACAGAAGGAACATTACCAAACTCATTCTATGAAGCCACAGTCACCTTGATACCTAAACCACAAAAAGATCCAACAAAAAAGAGAACTTCAGACTTATCTCTCTAATGAACACTGATGCAAAAATACTCAATAAAATATTTCCAAACCGATTCGAAGAACACATCAAAGATATCATCCACCATGACCAAGTAGGCTTCATCCCAGGCATGCAAGGGAGGTTCAACATACAGAAATCCATCAATGTAATCCACCACATAAACAAACTAAAGGAGAAAAACCACATGATCATCTCCATAGATGCCGAAAAAGCATTTGACAAAGTCCAACACCCATTCATGTTTAAAGTCTTGGAGAGATCAAGGATACAAGGCACATACCTAAAGATAGTAAAGGCAATATACAGCAAGCCTATAGCCAACCTCAAACTCAATGGAGAGAAACTTAAATCAATCCCACTGAAATCAGGGACAAGACAAGGCTGCCCACTCTCTCCATACCTCTTCAACATAGTACTTGAAGTCATAGCCAGAGCAATAAGACAACTAAAGGAGATCAAGGGGATACAAATCGGAAAGGAAGAGGTCAAAGTGTCTCTATTCAAAAATGATATGATAGTATACATGAGCAACTCCAAAAATTCAACCAGAGAACTGCTCCAGCTGATAAACACCTTCAGCAAAGCGGCAGGATACAAAATCAACTCAAAAAAATGAGAAGCCCTCCTGTTTACCAAAGGCAAAAGAGCCGAGAAAGAAATCAGGGAAACAACACCCTTCACAATAGTTACTAACCACATGAAGTACCTTGGGGTGACACGAACCAAGCAAGTGAAATACCTGTTTGAGAAAAACTTCAAGTCTCTGAAAAAAGATATTGAAGAATATATCAGAAGATGGAAAGATCTCCCATGCTCATGGATTGGTAGGATTAACATTGTGAAAATGGCCATACTGCCAAAAGCAATCTACAGATTCAATGCAATTCCCATCAAAATACCAACTCAATTCTTTACAGACTTTGAAAAAAAGATTCTCAGCTTCATATGTAGAAACAAAAAACCCAGAATCTCCAAAATGATTCTGTACAACAACAGATCATCTGGAGGTATCTCCATCCCTGATCTCAAGCTATACTACAGAGAAATAGTAATAAAAGCTGCATGGTATTGGCATAGAAACAGAAAGGTGGATCAATGGAACCACATAGAAGACCCAAAAAGAAACCCACACACCTATGAATACTTAATATTTGACAAAGCAGCCAAATCCATTCAATGGAAAAAAGACAGCATCTTCAACAAATGGTGCTGGTCCAACTGGATATCTAAATGCAGAAAAATGAAAATAGATGCATATTTATTAAACTGCACAATACTAAAGTCCAAGTGGATCAAAGACTTCAGCAGAAAACCAGATACTCTAAATTGGTTAAAAAAAAAGTGGGAGCCAGCCTACAACTCATTGGCACAGGAGACAACTTCCTGAACTGAACACCAACAGCACAGGCTCTAAGAGCAACAAGCAATAATTGGGAACTCATGAAGCTGAAAAGCTTCTGAAAAAGCAAAGGACATTGTCATCAAAACAAAATGACTGCCTACAGATTGAGAAAGAATCTTCACCAACCCTCTATCTGACAGAGGGCTAATATCTAGTATATATAAAGAACTAAAGTAGCTGAAAAACAGCAAACCAAGTAATCCAATTAAAAAATGGGGAACAGAGATAAACAGAGAGCTCTCTTTAGAAGAATATCGAATGGCAGAGAAACATTTAAAGAAATGCTCAATGTCATTAGTCATTAGGGAAATGCAAATCAAAACGACCCTGAGATATCTATCACCTTACACCCATCAGAATGGCCAAGATGAAAAACTCAAGTGACAACACATGCTGGAGAGGATGTGGAGAAAGGGGAACCCTCCTCCACTGCTGGTGGGAGTGTAAACTGGTACAACCACTGTAGAAGTCAATCTGGTGCTTACTCAGACAATTAGGATTAAAGCTTCCTCAAGCCCCAGCTATACCACTCGTAGGTATATACCCAAAATTTGCTCAAGTACACAATAAGGACATTTGCTCAACCATGTTTGTAGCAGCTTTATTTGTAATAGCCAGAACCTGGAAACAACCCAGATGTCCATCATAAGAGGAATGGATACAGAAATTGTGGTATTTTTATACAATGTAGTACTACTCAGCAATCAAAAATGAGGAAATCTTGAAATTGGCAGGCAAATGGTGGGATCTAGAAAAGATCATTCTGAGTGAAGTATCCCAGAAGGAGAAAGACAAACATGGTCTATACTCACTTATATAGAGCCACAAGATATGATAAACATAATGAAGTCTATACACCTAAAGAAGATAAACAAGAAAGCAGACATGAGGTAAGATGATCAATCCTCACTTAGAAATAAAAATGAGATGTGCATTGGACATATGACAGGAGTCTACCACAGAAGGCATCTGAAAGACCCTGCCAAGCAGAGTTTCAAAACAGATCCTAAGACTCATAACCAAATCTTCGGCAGAAGGGGAGTTAGAATGATGGGGAAAGGATAGGAGCCCCACAATCACCAAATATATCTGGGCTCAGGGGTTTTTTCTGAAACTGTTCCTCCAACCATGGACCATGTATGGATATAACCTAGAACCTTAACTCGGATGAAGCTCGTGGTAGCTCAATAATCAATTGGTTTCCCATAGTAAGTGGAACAGGGACTATCTCTGACAGGAACTCAGTGGCCTCCCCAACCCCCAAGAGAGTAGCAGTCCTGCTAGGCCACAGAGGAGGACTTTGCAGCCAGCCCTGAAGATACCTGATAAAACAGGCCCAGAAAAAAGGGGAGGAGGTCCTCCCCAATCTGTGGACTTGGATAGGGGCAGGGAGAAGCTGAGTTAGGGAGGGTGGAATTGGAGGGAATAAGGGAGCTGGATACAGCTGGGATACAGCTGGGATTCAGAGTTAATAAAATGTAACTAATAATAATAAACAATAAAAAGATTAAAAAAAAAAGAGCAGGCCTACCAGTGATATCACCCGAATATGCATAGTAAGCTACAATAAGACTTGGTACAAAACCCTCATATCAAGGCTGGATAATGCTATTAATAGAGGTCCTCAAGGAAGAAGTGAATAATTCCTTCATGGAAATCAGGGAAAGATGAGGAAAAATATAGAGAAAGGGAAATGAGTATATTCCCTTCCAAAAAGCTAAGAAAACCCAAACAAACAGCTGAAGGAAACAAATAAAAGAGTTTAAGAGCTAGAAATGAAAATAAAAGCAATAAAAATAAACACACACGGAGGGATCTCTGGAAATGGAAAATCCAGCTGGGTCAGCTAAACTATGGAAGCAAGCCTCACCAACAGAATACAAGCAATGGAAGACAGAATCTTGGGCCCTGAAGACACAACTGAAGAAGTGGATACATCAGTCAAAGGAAATGTTAAATCTAAAAGATTCCGGACTCAAAACATTATATTTTAAAATTAGAATTGACTACAGAATGTGCAAGGACAATTTTATCAATGTGTGAAATAAAGGCTCTCCTCATGAAGCTGTCCTGTTTCTAGATCCTTGTATTTTACTTTGTTTACAGCCCTTTGCCAGGAACTTCACTTTTTTAATTTAATTTTATTTTTATCAGTTACATTTTATTAATTCTGTATCCCAGCCATG
>REGO01000189.1:2911151-2933969 GCA_010120015.1 Rhombomys opimus
TTAAACATGAATGGGTGTTGGACTTTGTCAAATGCTTTTTCGGCATCTATGGAGATGATCATGTGGTTTTTCTCCTTCAGTTTGTTTATGTGGTGGATTACATTGATGTATTTCCATACGTTGAAGCACCCTTGCATGCCTGGGATGAAGCCTACTTGGTCATGGTGGATGATATCTTTGATATGTTCTTGTAACTTCACTCTTTTAATACCACCTATAAAACCATGTTGTCAGTAAGATCTGGAGAGGGCAGGAGCTCTGGATCTGGAGATCTGGAAAGCAACAGAACCAAAAAAATTGAACACAGGGGTCTTTCCAGAGACTCATACTCCAACCAAGTACCATGCATGGAGATAACCTAGAACCCCTGCACAGATGTAGCCCATGGCAGTTCAGTGTCCAAGTTGTTTCCATAGTAATGGGAACAGGGACTGCTTCTGACATATTCTGATTGGCCTGCTCTTTGATCACCTCCCCCTGTGGGGAGCAGCCTTACTAGGCCACAGAAGATGACAATGCAGCCACCCCTGATGAGATCTGATAGACTAAGATCAGAAGGAAGAAGAAGGGGACCTCCCCTATCAGTGGACTTGGGGAGGGGCATGCAGGAAGAAGGAGGAGGGAAGGTGGGATTAAGAGGGGAAGAGGGTTGGATTTATGGGGGCATACAAAATGTATAAAGTGTAATTAATAAAAGTTCTAAAAAAGTCTTCAAAACTCAAGGAAAATGCATAGAGCAAAACATTGGATCAAGAAAATATAGAAACAAACTTTACTTCAATATATGTACAATATATATAAATATATACCACAGATATAAGCTATATAATACAGAATATGAGACACATAATATACATATATATATATATTTTTTTATGTACAAAATTTTCTGACAATATAGAACAATGCATACATTGGAAAAGGATATGAAATCCAGTTAAATACAACAAATATATTCCACAATTCCTAGTGATTCATAGTCTGCAATCCAGTTGCTATGTACTTTATTTCCTATTAAAGGCACTTTATTCTGAATAGCGCTGTCTTCCTGGATAGCTCCTTCCCAAACCTCAGATAATGGATTCCCATTTAATTTATCGTCATTCTTTTTCTTATTATTTATTGAGGGCCTATTTTCTGAATCCTGCGCTTTGTGTTTCTCTAGTCTTCCTGCTCTATTTCAATGTAAGAACATCCTTGTCCTGTGTCTCCCACTAATGTCGTTATATTAATGAGGGAGGCCCTTCAGCAGTTAAGAGTGAGTCAGCATTGCTCCATTGTTGTATTGTGTGCAGGCAAATTAATCACACTTGAACAACTTTTCAAAACTATGCCTCAAGAGGTGTCAAACTATTAAATATTTTTCTATTCTAAGTATTGAATATTGTTCACTGCAGAGAATAAAGTACCACTTTTGCATATATTACACAAACATTTTATGCTTCGTGAATCCACAATAAATTTTCTTGCTGATTAGTTCTGTAATCTGAGAATCTCCTGCTGTTTTATAGAGTCTTATTAATTTCATTGAAGTAGTAGAATTAGCACCTGTAGAGAGGCCTTTTGATTTCTTAACTTTTATCGTATTAGTGATAATATACTCTATTTATCATGGAGTAGACGCTTTTCTCTGTCCTCTCAATTCATCTTTGGTGTCCTTTGATTTAATGTTTTATTTTAAAACAATACTGGATACAGAATAACAAATTAGAAACCTTGGTATTCAAATTAATCAGGTTTACATAACAGGTTCTGAAATTAGTTAAGCATCTCAGATTTTACAAATAGAAATTGTATCTTTACTGTGATGGAAAACAGGTGTGGAGACAATGTGATATATGTAGGTAGTCATTAGCCCTACTGTTTTCATGAGCACTTTTAAACTTCATATGTGAGAAAATGAAAAAAAAAACCAAAACATTATTTGCTATGTTTGTAAAAAGTATCCCACATTTTCTGGAGAAGTTAGTGACTACTTTTAATGCCAGTATTTTGAGTTTAGCACACTCTATAGTGATCTTGAAGCCTGGGATACATAGTGAAACCACATCATAAAAGTGAAAATATTTCCCACATGACATATAGATCTATGTGTTAGGATGTGAAGGTCTTTTAAATGAGTCAGTGTTCTGTGAGATGTCTATTTTCTTTCCATATTGCAGTTCAGCCAGGAAAGAACAGTAACAGAGCTATAGCAATGATAATACTACTCTCCGAATAAACATAATTCCATTTCCAGATAGAAGATGCAGTAGGCAAAGTTTATATCAGTATAACCGAGGTGATCATACAACCTTTTTCCTATTGTCCTCCATAATATGATAGGTTTAGGATCCCTTCACTGATTCTCCACCTGTAAGATGCCAACTATGACTTTTCTCACTAACACTGTCATTAGGGTAAGTGAGTCACTGGGCTCAACAATTTTTTCAAGAATTTGCTTTTTAGTGTCACATATAGTATTAAATTTTCATAAACAGCTTATGTTTTTCACCGTTAATAATGTCTATCACTACTTACATAAAATTCCATTCACTCTGCCTGTCAGTTGGCCATCAGGCTCAGTATCTGCTTTCATAAGTAGTGGGAAATAGTAAGAACTGGAGAGGACAGGAACTCCACAAGGAGAACAACAGAACAAGAAAATTTGAACACAGGGAACTTCCCAGAGACTCATACTCCAACCAAAGACTATTCATGGAGACAACCTAGAACCCTGAAAATGCAGCCACTTCTTATGAGAACTGATAGACTAAGATCAGAAAGAAGGAGAGGAGGATGTCCCCTATCAGTGGACTTGGGGAGGGGCATGCATGCAGAAAGGGCTGGGGGGAGGATGGGACTGGGAGGGGAGGTGGGAGGGGCTTATGGGGGGGATACAAAATGAATAAAGTGTAATTAATAAAAAATAAAATAAAAAAATGAAAAAAAATAATGTCTATCACACTTCTGATATGAATAGCTATGTTCATATTTTAAACCACACCATTAACACCCTAGATCATCTGCCTTGCATAAGAATTTAAGGGATCTATGTTCATATTTTTACATTTTAATTTGTTTCTTTAATACATGTAGCATACGTTTGATTATACTTTGTAATTTTATCTATCATGTGGGTCATATATTGGAACATTCTACCTTATGAACCATGTACATATTTCTGAGGTTTCGTTTTTTAAATTTCATTTTATTTTATTAATTACACTTTATTCACTTTGTATCCCCCCATAAGTTCCTCCCTCCTCCCCTTCCAATCCTACCCTCCCTCCCCCTTCTTCATGCATGCACCTCCCCAGATTCTTTCTTTTTGTCTGTTTTCCAATATCTTTACCAGTGTTTAAAAATCTCCTTTTGTTCTTATTTTACTTACCATTATTGAATGTATGTATTATGTAGATATTTGATTATATATCTTCAAAATCTTAAAGTGAACCTTTCACTGAAGATAATGATTTTGTGAGATATAAGAAGTAACTGAGGACTAAAAGTGAGGAATATGTAGAACATACATAAAGCAAAGACTGAGTGGGAAAGAGATTGGAAGCTGGTGGTTGCTTCTCCTCCTGCCTGAGAGTTATCTCCCAAAAGCCCACGAAGTCAGGAGGGCCACTGGATGAGAACTGTGCCTGGAATGGCCAGCAAGCACCATACAGGAGTCACACACCCCAGGAACCACTGCAGGGAACAAGGTTAAATTCATTTCCAAAGAACAAAGGTTATGGACACCTTGGGCAGTGGGGGGGGGGCGCTCCAAGGATAAGTGTACATAATTGGGTAGAACTAGGAACTTCTTGGATGATTGATTTTCATTAAACTCCTATCATATGAATGGAAACATGATACCTAATTTTTATGTAGGCTTAAGAAAGGGAGAGCTTCAAGTACACAAAAGGGATGCTTGCTCAACCATGTTTATATCAGCTTTATTTGTAATAGCCAGAACCTGGAAAAAACCCAGATGTCCATCAACGGAAGAATGGGTACAGAAATTATGGTATTTCTGCATAATGGAATACTACTCAGCAATCAAAAAGGAGGAAATCATGAAATTTGCAGGCAAATGGTGGGATCTAGAAAACATCATTCTGAGTGAAATATCCCAGAAGGAGAAAGACAAACACAGTATATACTCACTTATATAGACCTATAAGATATGATAAACATAATGAAATCTATACACCTAAAAAAGATAATCAAGAGAGCAGACATGGGGTAAGATGATCAATCCTCATTTAGAAAGACAGATGGGATGTGCATTGAACGTATGACAGGAGTCTACTGAGCGCATCTGAAAGACTCTAACTAGCAGTGTTTTCAAAGCAAAGACTCATGACCAAACCTTTGGCAGAGTACAGGGAATCATAAGAAAGAAGGGGAGTTAGTCTGATGGGGAATGGATAGGAGCTTTTCAGCTTCTTTAGTTCTTTATATATACTGGATATGAGTCCTCTGTCAGATAAAGGGTTGGTGAAGATTCTTTCCCAATCTGTAGGGAGTCGCTTTGTTTTGATGACAGTGTCCTTTGCTTATTCCCTTCACTGTGCAGTCTCCTTTCTCTACAAGAGGTTAATTTTGTTTGAAGTAATCATGCTTGTTAATTTTGGCTTTTATTGCCTGAGATTTTGGTGTGCAGTTAGACACAAATGCTGTTGAGAATTGAAGCAACACGAAAGTAACGAAATTCACTGTGCTTACTGACAGTGTCCAGGAGAACACTGGAGTGTGCTATTACCTGCCTTTATGTTACAGGTGTCAGCTTCCAGTAGGAAGGAGAGAGCAGCTGAGATTGAAGATGTGTGTGAAGAGGCTTAGCAAATCCCAGAGAAACAGGATCCATTTTGTTGAAAGTAGAACAAGATAAACATAGGGAAAAAAAAGAATCAATACTATAATTGATATTGTGGCTATTTATAGTGAGAACTAAAAAGTGGGAGAAAAGTGAACTGCTACTGAGAAATGGAGATTATGATCAATGTAACACAGAACTGGGAGCATTCTGCATATTAGTAGAGATGAATAGCTGTGGCTGGAACAGGAGTGACCCATAAACCTGTCAATCATGCATGTTCCTTAGTAACAACACTCTTTAGTCTTAGTGCTTTCCAGGAAAAGCTGATTAGCTTCCTTCTTCCAGGAAAGGACAGTACTGAAATTCATAGACAAAAGTTTTTGGGAAACAGTTACGCTGGAAAAGAAGATCAATTTACATTATGACTAACAGCTTTATTTTTTTTATTTTGTTGATTTCAGTGATTAATAAAACATTATACACAACAAGACTATTATAATCATGGTTTTCTCTTCTAATTAGCTTATATTTACAAAGTAAAAAGAATGTTGCTTTAACAACTTTTTTCAGATAAATGGCATTCTAACAGCTGCTCATATAATAACATTCCCAGCCATAAATTCAATGGAATTAAAATAAATATTATAATATGTTTGTAATCTATTAATCAATAATTCAGTGAGAGTGTATAAAAGAAGAAAATGTTTAGACACGGTAAAAATATCAGTGTATGAAGTTCTTATTCAAAATTATTGTAATATTGACCAAGATTATTTCAATAAAGACAATATTTTCAAATCCACTAAAATAAAAAAAAACCTAGAAATATTTTTCATTTTGGACTACATTAATAAAGGTTGGAGTAGGGGCATTAACAGAGAGGTGAGCCAGAACACTTAAGTCATTTCTTCTTGGTAGTTGCAGATGCCTTTCTATAGTGACACTATTGCTTTGTAAGTATTTTAAATTAAATGTTGTATGAGAAAGAAAACAGAGGCCTGCTTGTAGAAATAACAAAAATTTACTGAAATTCTTTGTCAACACAAATGAAGCCTTGTTGCTTTTCAAAAAAAGACAAATGAATCTCAGGTCCCAGGACAGGTGGACCAGTGACAGTGGACAGAGAGATGACCAACAGTCTCTACTGACTGGAATGTTCATCCAGTGTCACCTGAAATGTCTCTCCCTATAGACCAAACTCCCTTCCAACATAGTGGCTGGATTCTAGCAAAAGTGTTAACAATGTCAGTAATGGTGGCACCCTGTTACTACCTAACTATGTAACTATGATAGCCCTTTAAGCTGTCTTCTGCAAGTCCAGAGACACTTTTAATCTTTTAGGCATCTTGACTAAGATACAATAAGGTCCTCAGTTCCTGCACTAGAAAGAATTTCAGGACAAGTACATTTGAAGAAGATTTGGAGTTTATTAGAAATCAAAGATTGCTTAGTAAAAGATAATAGCACTTCTAGGAGCTGGTATAGGCATTTCAAGGAAAGTCCCACAAACGTGTGTCAGCATTGACCATACTAGTAAATAGCATATATCAACTTTGAGGGATCTCAAATCACTAAAAACTCTTTTATCCCTTTAAATCAATCAAATGATTCCTAATGATACTCTGCTACACTCATAAATTCATGTCTTTGTCCAGTTATCACCGAAGAGGCTTACTCTTGCAGAATATGGGTGTGATTGCAGAGACCCACATCAGATATTTTGAAAACAAAACAAAACAAAACAAAACAAAAACAAAAAAACAAACAAACAGTCTAAATTGAAGGTCTCCATCAGTCCCTCACCTCAGAGGTCTGGGGATCCAACAAAATATGGTGATAAAAGATTGTAGGAGTCAGAGTAGATAGAGGACAGCAGGACAACATGGCCCAATGAATCAACTAAGTAGGGCTCACATAGGCTCACAGAGACTGGAGCAGCAAGCACAAACCCTGCAAGGGTGGATACCAGGTGTGTATGTTACAGCTCTTAGCCTGATGTTCTGTGGGACTCCTACAATGGGAGCTGCTGTATTTTTGACTCTTTTCTCTGCTCTTGAGACTTTTTCTTCTATTGGATTGCATTGTTCACAACTGATATAAGGTCTTCTGTCTTGTCTTATACCTTTGTTGTTGCTGCTGTTGTCTCTTGGAGATCTGCTCTTTTCAGAAGGGGAAAGGAAGAAGAGTGGATAAGGAGAAAAGGGGAAGTATGGAGAGGAGCTAGGAAGAGTGGAAGACTGGGAAACTGTAGTTAGGATGTATTTCATGAGAGAAGAATCTATTTTCAATGAAAATAAAAAAAATCTACTTAGATCCAACTTATTTCTTTTTGTTTAATAAGTGAGACTATAGGGATTTAATAGTAGCTTGCAATGAATTACTAGGGTGTTAGAATTACTTTATTACTCTATAAGAATTTCTGGTAAGATTTCTAAAAATAAATTGCAAGTTTATAGGCATGAAGGAAGAAAACAAAGTTCCTTGACTGTGTTGGAGTTCCTGACTCTCAGTCAACAAGAGGCTTCAATCCAACTCCATGACGAGGAGTTCTGTTACCTTTTCATATCCCCATAATTATTCTTATTTCTGTGTCCTGCCCCAAAACCATCTTCAAACTAAGATCCTCGTGACATTGATATGAACTTGTCACAATGACAGGGAAGGTCACTATAATAATGTTCCATTGGTCAAGGCAGTTTCCAGTTCTTCACGGGCTACAGAGAAGTGTGACACAAAAGGAATTCAGGTTTAATAATGATAAGACCATGTAGGAGTAACTAGGCTTTACTGTGAATTTTTATGGAAAACACAGCCCAGTGTGGAGAGAGAAATCTATTTATTAAGTGTGATTTCTGTCTTAGACAGTGTTCTAGTGCCCTGAAGCGACACTATATCCAAGGAAACTTATGTAAAGGAAAGTGATTAATTGCAGCTAGCCTATAGTTTCAGAGGTTTAGTACACTGTCATTATGGAAGGGAGAATGGTATCATGCAGGCAGATATGGGTCTAGAGAGATGCCTGAGAGATAAATATCTGGATCCATAAGCAACAATGAGAGAGAAAGGGAGAGAGAGAGAGAGAGAGAGAGAGAGAGACAGAGACAGAGAGAGAGACAGAGACAGAAACAGGGAGACAGAGAGATCCACTCTCCCTGACTTGAGCTTCTAAGTCCTCAAAGCCCACCCTCAGTGACACATTTCCCCAACAAGGGCACACCTTCTAATCCCCTTAAGTGGTGTTACTCTCTGGTGTTCAAGCATTTGTAACTATGAATCTATTGGTGGCATTCTTATTAAAACCATCACAGCATCTATTAGAAAAAAATTAAAGTTCCTAAAAAGGTAAGGGCAGTCATTATGTGAAGTATCAATAAATTAATTTAATAGTTTGCAATATGAGCAGTATAAATTTTATAACATACTTTATATTTAGACTTACAGAGACAATTTGCTTCTTTCTTGGAATTTTATAATAATGACATCAATGTTGTACAGTTAGTAGACATATTTTTCTACCAGAGTCGTAGTTTTCTTGTCTTTACAAGTCATTAATTAAACAAGTTTACAAACTTTGCTTAATCAAATAGTTTTCCTTAGGAAGAAAAATAGTCCTTCTTTTGGGCATATTTGTTGGCTAAATACTTTTTGACAAGCGTTGGGCTAAGAAATATTCAAGTGTATTTAATAAATAAGATCATACATTAAAAGCTCATATCCCATAATTATTAATATAATCATTTCTACATATCAAATATTTCATGAGTTATTTTTTAGTAATGTTGAAGAAAACATACTTGCAATATTATTTTGTGATTTCTTTTTAGGACTGAAAAATAAAACCAGAGAGTTTAATTCATGATTTTTCGGGGATGATTTTTTGAGTATCAGCATACATGGATTTTTGCTTTCAGTCAAAGAGAACATTAGGTGACAAAATTCACAATCAGTGCTCAGTAGTCATAAATCCCACTTCTCTTTGATGTTACATTTAATAGATCACATACTAATGTAGTAAAATCATGCACAATACCATATTTCATTCTGTTTTTATTATGTTTATACATTATGCTATCATACTGTGGCAAAATCCAGGACCCTGTCCCTAGAAAAGTGTACTTTGTTAGATGCTACATAGAAAGCTTATGAATGGTATTCACTTCACATATGTACTGCAACTCACATATTATATATATATTCATAACATCACAAACTAGTATATTTTCTTAATCTCAATAAGTCATGATCGGTTTTGGATTTGGATATGCCCTTCAACTATCCTTAAATGGGAGGGTTTGAGAGGAGGTAAAAGAAGGGAAAATTATTCAAATATAATTTCAAAAAACAAAAAAAAGTGACAAAAATTAGGTGTGGAAGTTTAAATCCATATGATTTTAACAGTGGTTTAGTGATTAGGTTTTGAATGAGGCTTGTTTTAGTGGCAAGTTTCCAGTCTTCATTATAATCTTAATGTAAAAAATAATTTTCTGAGGAACATGAAGGAGTCAAAAGCTTGATCATATTCCTTTGATTCCTGAGGGCCATGATAGAAGGGTTGATAGAATGGATGAGAAAATGTTAGAATTGCCTTTGATGAAGCTGAGTGATATGCACTTCACAATTCAGAATTTACAGCAGAGTTGCTAATAGAAATTTCATTTTCTGAACACTTTTTCCTAGCCTTTTATTTTGTTCAGTGTGCTATGTTTGCAGATTTATTTGGTTTGGATAAACTAAGAAAACATTGTTTATGTGACAGTTGGCATGATCAATTTAAAGGCAGTATTTAAAGAGCTGAACATAAGAAAATAATAGCCACATTTGTATGTTGAAAATTTAGTCAACACAAGAAATTACAAAATTGTGATCAATAGAAACTAAAATTAATCTTGCTATTTTTTTTCAAATCTGTAAATGAGCTTCCTTAGCATTTTATAAAAATGGTCAAATCCAATTCCAGATTAAGGCTCTTGTACATATCATGTGTCCAAAAGTTTTTTTTTTTAAATCAGAAATTGTACAGGGCCAAAACAAATCTAGGTGCATAAAATACTCTTGCCAAATTACTTTATCAGCCACTTATTCTAGTAATTAAATTAAAGATTCAGACACATGTTTTTTAAATACATACTATTTAAACTAAACATGTTCAGATATCTATGTTATTACACCTGTCTATGAATATCATCCTGAATGTAGGCAGTAATACTAAGATAATAGTGATGTAGACTTTACAAATACTTATATATTTTTCTATGTACAGTGGCATTATTGATATAACTTTAAACTTACTTCAGTAACGTTTAGTTGAATGTTGGCCCTCTGTGTCTTCTCCTTGTATGGTCCTTGGTGGATGCATCACTCTCTGCAGGAAGCCCTTGGTTCAGATTTTTTAGCTTTGTTGACCTCCTGGTGGGGCTCCTGTCCTTACTGTGTCCTTCTATCCTTCTCCACCCCACTCTGTGCTCTGGATTCTTTCAGAGGACCTCTGTGGTAGGCTCCCATCCTGTTCCCTGTCTTCCGCTGTGTCTGTTGTCTACTTGCTATTCTGAATGAGATTTAAGCATCCTCCCCAGGGTCCTCCTTGTTTTTTCATTTCTTTAGGTTATCCTATATAATATAGTGTTTGCCATGTATGTCTTTCATGCATGGAGAGGACCTAGACCATAGGCAGCTCAGTCTCCATGTGGGTTCCCGAGTAAGGGGAGCATTGGCTGCCTCTGTCATAAACTTACTTGCCTCCTCTTTGATCACTTGCCCCTGGCTATACGGCCTTGCAAGGCCACAGAGAAAGAGGATCCCAGCAGTCCTAATGAGATTTGATAAGCTATGGGCAGATGGAAGAGGAAGAGAACTCCCCCTTTTAGTGGGCTAGGGGATGGGGAAAGGGGAGAAGAGGGAGGGAGGATGGGACTGGGAGTAGTTGAAGGACCAGGCTACAATCCGGATATATAATAAATAAACTGTAAAAAATAAAAATAAAAAAATTTATGGAATTCATTTAAATAATAAAGTTGAAAATGAACAAAGGAAAATATAAAATAAATTGGATTAATAACTGACTACTAATCTCACTGGGTCAAAAACAAAGCACATACATTTGAATTAGCCATTCACAAAAAGACTTGGTTAGTGTCCCCTGATAGCAAGATACTTGTCAGAATCATAGAGACAGAGGTAGCTGGCATTCTGAGGATCTAGAATACCTTCCCAAGCCAAACCAAGCTGTTCTTTGTTTAACAAGTACAAAGTTATAAATGTGTGGAAATTATGACAGTACATTATAAATATAATTCTCTGCACTGAGAGAAAATTGTTGTGGTGATCAATTTAATATTGTTTCTGCTTTATGAAAACAAAGTTGAAACATAATCACAGAATACCAAATTTCAGATTTGATCACATTTTCTTTGCTTCCTTAGAGCAAGACTTCATTTCAGGAAAGTCCACTTTCTACAGATATTAATAATTTTACTGCCTAATTTCAAATGTTGTTGCCAGATGTGTAGACATGTGTGCAGGGTGCTGATCTCTGAGTAACATTTCAGGCGTGGCCGGCCTTTGTGTAAGCTCTGGACTTCTCATGCTCATCCCACCTATTCATTCTACACTACTTCTTGTCCCTTACTACTATTATGATTTGGGGTTAATGTTAAATTATGGCCCTATAGAATAAACAAGCCTTTTAACTTTGTAATTGTTAAATCAGGTGCAAGTTCAGTTTTAATGTCAGTCACACTTTGTGAATGGAGGGAGTACTCTACTCTAGTGATTTTCTGTGTGATTATTTATGCCACTAAAATAGTTTAGAGTAAAATTAAATTTGGTTCCATCAAAAATGGAGCATGGCAACTAGTGGCATTAACAAAAACAAATAAACATAAAAATGACCCTTGTAGAAGCAATTAACACATTTTCAAATCATCTAACTCAAATTTTTATCTATCTTGAAACAGCACTGTGTATTTTCAAATTTTAATCAGAAGGAGTTGACAGCGTATCTCTTAGTTCTGCATTAAAGTTTATGCCACAGTGACTTTAGAAAGGATTCGAACCAATGCCAACCTGCTTACCAACAGAGAGAACACAATTTGGAAAGAACAGAGATATCGGTATGTAACACTGCTTGTTCAGTATGTCAAACAATAATTTCATAGCTGGAAAGAATGAATATACTTCCAGATTCGTTTGTCATAGAGTAGTAATGCTGGCCACAAATGTAATATGTCACTGGAAAAAGTGAAGTCTGTGGATGTCCCCAAATTGTTCCCACAACAAATAAAAGCAACTTCCAAGTGTTTTATCCACCCATGCCTTAAAAAATAGATATACAGTTTCACTTCTCGTGGTGTTTTATAAAGAGTTCTGCAAGTTCCCACTTTTGGAGTCTCTTTAACTCACGTTGTTGCTCATTATGTTTAACCCATTAGGAACTTTCTTGGGCATGCACTTAAGCCACTTCTAGGACTTAATAAGTTTTCCTTGCTTCTTCCAAAACCATTATGGCCCAGCCCACCCTTACTTACCAATGGATAATAATAATGATAACTACCAACATGTCTCTTTACTGAAACGTTTGCTCTTTTGAAGTAGTTTTCAACATGGTAGCTAGGATAATCTTTCTATAAGGGGATCTGATCACATCACTTTTTAATTTATTGTTATATTTATGTAAACTCTGTACAGATATTGATAATTATCATTTTGTTCACTAACTTATAACAAGCTACTAGAATACTGTCTCACCCATGGCTGAAAAATAAACTTCTATTTTTAGAAGGAAAAAAAGCAACTTTCAGCTCACTTGAACCATCCAGAAAACTGATACAAAACACATTTCTTCTTGAACTTTTTTTTATTTATTTTTTCTTCATCACACTATATTTGCAAGCATGATCTTGATGCCTAATTGTCATATATATTCAGAAACATTTCTGGACTACTAATATACTAAGAATTTAAAATATAATAAAAACATACCTAGATAGAATAACACAATACACGAGAGATTGTCAGTCTTCTTTACTTTTTGAATTTTATTACATTTTATGTAATGACTTTTACATTAATTAATTTTGTCCTTTGACAATTCTGTACATGTATATATTGTGTTTAGATCACTCTCACATTTATCTTCTTTTATCTCCTGTAATACTATTCCTCCTTGTATGTTTTCTTCCCATATTCATGAAATCCTGTTGTTTTGTGATTATTTGTGTTTACCCAGGAACCTCTGTATGATAATGGGTTTAGAACTATCCATTAAGATTTGATGGTGTCACTAAGAATCTCTGAGATTTTTTCTCTTCTCTATTCCCATCTCAGTTAAGTAGGTAAGTAGGTAGATAGATAAGCAGGTAGGTAGATAAACAGGCAGAGGGACAGATAAGCATGTAGTGTATTCTGTCCTCAAATATGTGAACCACATGCCTGAACTCCTTAAGGTCTGGGAGTTCAGAATGACTCATAATGGCTCACTTATTAAAACACTGCATCTCCATTTTCTTCTACTATTTTCATTTCAAACATTATGGGTTTCACAATTTAGGCATTTTTTTTTGCACTATTTTCCTACTTCTCAGTTTTACATTTCAGAGAAAACACACATGCCTGATTTAATAAATCTAGGGCTCTGACTCTTTGGTGGAATCAATTTACTCACTGTTTCAGAATAGCACTGACTGTAAGTTAAAGTTTCAATCAGCATTCTCTGTGTGGTCTGCTTTAGTGAAAGGCAGGTCTTGAGAGTATATCTTTTGGCCATTGACCAGCATCCTGAAGGAAACTGACAAGCAAAGCTATCTGTCAAAGTTTCATTTCAGTAGTCTGAAAGGAAACCTGTGCTATATTTGCATCTGTTACTTTCTCTAAACAATAAAATCTATAGGTATCATTTTCTGTTCTTTGTCTCTTCTTTTAATTGTATTTTCAGAGCTTAGTAATTAATATTCTCTTAAGGGAAACACTAGTCTCAAATGAACTAAATGCTAAATGAATATAAATGCTACAGATGATTTATTTTTAAAGTAGTCATATGAGGCACATTAGTAAAAATATTACATATTTTTAATCATATTTCTGGATATTTATAATTAGTACATTATTCCCTATAAAAATAGAAGCAGAAGTCATAATGACCTTCAATATACCATAATTTTATAATTAAGCCAAACATAGTGGCATATGCCTGTAATCACAGGATCAGAAGATAGAAGCAAGTTGATCTCTGTGAGTTCTAGGCCAGCCAGGTCTACATAGAGATGCTTGAGCCACATAGAAAGATCAAAACAAACCTTTAAAAGAAACACCCTTAAAAACAAAACAATAAAAAAATTGACAAAAAATTCTAAAAAATCCTTTGATTTTTTTTAACAGATATAGGATATGTTCTACATTGTAGATTTTATCACTAGTATGGCATTGAGAAACTCTTTTGTTTCTGTGTAATTATAAAGTTGTCTCTGCCTCTTTTACACAAACAAGGAATACAGTTTTACGTGAAACAAATATTTTCATTATCTTAGGGTATATTTAATGCTTATGTAAGAGTACTAGTTCATGTAGTTTTTAAGAAGCCACTTGAACCGTGAGAGAGACACATCAGGAAACATTTACAAATAAGCAGGCATGTTAGCTGTCCTCAAATTCTTGTATGTACAAGACAAGACATGTACAAGACAAGAACCCCATAAAGGACTTGCTGTTTGTTCTTCTTAATAGGTGAACTCTGCTATCATATCTCTTCTCTCATTAGAAGGGAACAAAGCCTCATCAGGTGTCTTCACCCCCATGACTTCTTCACATTTTTCTAGAGAGCAGTGGTCCCAACTCTGTGAAGGATGGGAACGTGTAGATAGACCAGCCCTTTCTCATGTCTCTCTAACGTGTTTAGACTGCTAATTCAAAACATTTATTCTCTTGTGTGAATGAAAAAAAATACAATAGGTACATAATTTTCTGAGTCATTTGAGGAATGGATGAGCCATAATTTCTTTAATAACCGTAGAAAAATTATGTAGCTCAGAGAATTTTCTGTTGACAGTCCACCAGAAGGCTGGGTGAATTTTTCAAATTTTGATGTTCAGTATTAACAAAACATCCTCATCTTTTCTCTCACACACAGTAATCTCATGCCTCTAAGGAAAACATCGTCAAGAGACAGCAGCAAATGGAAAGCAAACCACTACTTTGCATTTTTTGCATAAAAAACACTTGGGTCTGGTACTCAGTGTCAGAACCTGAGGAATTAAGTCCCGGGACTGGGTTGTATAGGACTTTCCTTATGGGTCATAGTCAATATGTTTCTGGTTAAATTTAGGTTCCCCTCTATTGGGGTTTAAGATTAGCTGTACTAATCTTTCCAGTTTCGTATTATTCTTCTTTCCATACTTTCTGCCTTGTTCCAGACTTTCTGTATGTAAGTTCCTGTATAAAGAGTGGAGACTATTTCCTGTCCTTAATTCTGGGCTGCTCTTCTCCAGAGAATGCTAAGAATATGCAAGACCAAACCTTAGGAGGCCATTGGCTTTCTACTTTCTCCTTAATAGTCTTCTTGCATATGCTCAAAGAACAGATTTTTCCAGCAAGAGATACAGAGCAAGTTGAGAAAAGTCACATCACAGCATCCACAGCGAGTGTCCACGAACTGGCCTCATGTGACCCATGAGGTGATAATGAAAACACTTCTAGATGTACATGGCAGTTCTGTCAGTTTTTATTTATTAGGTTCATGAAACCACTGCCCTTACAATAGTTATACAAAAATCTGACTGTGTAAAATGACTCACTTAAGATATATAAAGTTTGGATTCAATACCTGGTACTTCAACAAGACAAACAAAACTAGCAAAAATCCCAACACTAAGCTTCTAGAAATTTCTAAATACAATATAGTCCACATAACTTAAATTTCTGCCAAAATATATGTAAGTAAATACAAAACAAAGATAACTGTTAACTAAACATTCACAGGATATTTTAAGTCAAAAAGCACTATACAGTAAAAAGATTATAAAAAGTTGAGGGAGATTTCTGTATCCATTCCTCATTTGATGGACTTGTGGGTTGTTTCCAGGTTCTAGCCATTACAAGTAAAGCTGCTATGAACATGGTTAAGCAAATGTTCTTGTTGTGTACTTGATCATATTTTGGATATACATATATATAGGAGTGGTATAGCTGGATCTTGAGGTAGCTACATTCCTAATTTTCTGAGAAAACACCAGACTGATTTCCAAAGTGGTTGTACAAGTTTACATTCCCACCAGCAATTTAGGAGGGTTCTCCTTGCTGTTCATGTATTGTCACTTGAGATTTTTTATTATTAATTATAATTTATTCACTTTGTGTCCCAGATATAGCCCCTTCCTTAGGCCCCTCCTAATCTCACTCGACCTCATAAATCTCCTCCCATGCCCTTCCCCAAGTACACTGACAGAGGAGGTCTACCTACCCTTCTGTCTGACCTTAGCCTATCAGCTCTCATCAAGCCTGCCAGCATTGTCTTCCTCTGTGGCCTAGTAAGGCTGTTCTCCTCTCAGGGAGATTTTGATCTTAGCCATTCTGATGGGAGTAAAGTGAAAGCTTTGTGTCATTTTGATTTCCATTTTTCTGATGACTAAGGACATCGAGTTAAGTGTTTCTCTGCCATTCAATATTCTTCTATTGAGAATGATTTATTTAGCTCTGTACCCCATTTTTTAATTGGATTACTTGATTTGTTGGTGTTTAACTTTTTGAGTTCTTTATATATTCCTGATTCTAGGGTTGGTAAAGATCCTTTCCCAGTCTATACGCTGTTATTTTGGTCTGACAACAGTGTTCTTTGCTTTACAAATGTTTTTTTTTTTTTAGTTTTATGAGATCCTCTTTATTGATTGTTGTTCTTATAGTCTGTGCTGTTGGTGTTCTGTTCAGAAAGATGTCTTCTGTGCCAATGAGTTCACGGCTCTTCTCCACTTTTTCTTCTAACAGGTTTAAGTGTGTCTGGTTTTCTGTTGAGGTCTTTGATCCACTTGGACTCTCATTTTTTGCAGGGTGATAAACATGGATCTGTTTTCATCTTTCTACATGTAGATATTGAGTTAAATCAGGACAATTTGTTGAAGATGCTGTCCTTTTTCCATTGTATGCTTTTGGCTTATTTTTTTAAATTTATTTTTGTAAAACATCAGGCATCTGTAGGTGTGTTGGGTTTATTTCTGGGTCTTCTATTCAGTTTCATCAATCCTCCATTCACCATGCAGTTTTTATTATTGTTGCTCTGTAATACAGCTTGGGACCAGGGTTGGAGATACCTCCAGATGATCTGTTATTGTACAGGATTGTTTTAGCAATTCTGGGTTTTCTGTTTTTCCATATGAAAGTGTGATTTGTTCTTTCAAGTTCTGTTGGTATTTTAATGGGAATTGTATTGAATCTGTAGATTGCTTTTGGCAGGATGACCATTTTTAATGTGTTAATCATCCTAATTCATTAACATGGGTGATTTTTCCATCTTCTGATATGTTTTTCAAATTCTTTCTTCAGAGACTTAAAATTTATTTTTTCATACTGGACTTTCTCTTGCTTGGTTAGTCTAGGAGGAGATGCAGGAGGGGCCTACAGAGGGGATAGAAAGTAAATAATTTGTAATAAGTAAATAAATGAAAAATAAATCCAAAAAAGGAGAAAAGATAAAAGAAAAGAAATCAACCATGGATAATTATCGTATGAATTTCACTCAACATTCCAATCCGAATATTTGTCAGCATAAAGTCATAGTAAACCACCAACAAAATTCTATAATGGTAAGATGTGTGTCCAGGAGGAACTTAGATATCTCTGCCCTGGATTCATCCACACTGAATGTATTTTCTTTTTTTATATATGTATATATTTTTTATTAAATTTTTATTATTTATATTAATTACAGTTTATTCACTTAGGAGATGAGAGAGGGAGGGTGGGATTGGGAGGAAACGAGGGAAGGGTCTACAGCTGGGATACAAAATGAATAAATTTTCTAAAGTTAGTGTAAGCATACTAGCTCACTCATACATATTATAGATTTGGGAGTCAGAATTTGAGGAAGCTTTGTTTAAAATATGACTATTGGAAAATATACAGTTAATTAGATGACCAATAACAAATATTTCAAGAGTAATTTTACTTCTACTGCAATCTTTAATGCCCTTAATATTCAGACACATTCATTTTCATATGATAAGTGTGAATAATAAAATATGAAGAGCTATGTTTAAAAATAAGTTATTTTATAGTTGCTCATCTTTTTCATTCAGCACACTTCATTGTAGTGCCCCCCCATTCATGTCTACATAAAATACTATTAAGAGGGTAAATGTTCTTTTCCTAAAGTTAAAAGTAAAGAATGCACTTATGAGTGAGTATATACCCTGTGTGTCTTTCTGCTTCTGGGGTACCTCACTCAAGATGATCTTTTCCAGTTCCCACCATTTACCTGCAAATTTCATGATTTCCTTGGGTTTTTTTGTTTGTTTGTTTGTTTTTGTTTTTTTTATCACTGAATAATATTCCATTGTGTAGATGTACCACAATTTCTGTATCCATTCCTCAACTGAGGGGCCTCTGGGCTGTTTCCAGCTTGTGGATATTACAAATAAAGCTGCTATAAACATGGTTGAACAGATGTCCTTGTTGTATACTTGGGCATGTTTTGGATATATGCCTAGGAGTGGTATAGCTGGATCTTAAGGAAGTGTTATTCTTAATTGTCTGAGAAAGTACAGATAGATTTCCAAAGTGGTTGTATAAGTTTACATTCCCCTTTCTCCACATTCTTCCCAGCATGTCTTGTCACTTGAGTTATTCATCTTAGCCATTCTGATGTTTGTAAGGTGAAATCTCACGGTCTTTTTGATTTTCATTTCTCTGAAGACTAAGGAAGTTGAGCACTTCTTTAAGTATTAGACATATGATATAAGACAAACTTACTAAAATCTGTACACCTAAGGAAGCTAATCAGGAAGGAGGACTCTGGCTAAGATGCTCAATCCCCATTCATAAAGGCAAAGAGGATGGACATCAGAGGAAGGAGAAAACAGGGAACAGGACAGGAGCTTACCACAGAGGGCCTATGAAAGGCTCTACCCTGCTAGGTATCAAGGCAGATGCTGAGACTTATAGCCAAACTTTGGGCAGAGTGCAGGGAATCTTATGAAATAAGTGGGAGATAGTAAGACCCGGAGAAGATAGGAGCTCCACAAGGACAGCAAAAGATCCAAAAAGTCTGGGACAGGGGCCTTTTCTGAGACTGATACTCCTGCCAAAGACCACAAATGGAGATGACCTGGACCCCCTGCACAGAAGTAGCCTATGGCAGTTCAGTATCCAAGTGGGTTCCATAGTAATGGGGATAGGAACTGTCTCTGACAGGAACTGATTGGTCGTCTGCTCTTTAATCACCTCCCTCTGAGGGGGGAGCAGCCTTAACAGAAGAAGGCAATATAGCCACTCCTGATGAGACCTGATAGACTAGGATCAGAAGAATGGGAAGAGGGACCTCCCTTATCAATGGACTGGGAAAGGTACATGGTGGGGAAGAGGGAGTGTGGGATTGGTAGGGGAGGAGGGAGGGAGCTACAGGGGGGATACAAAGTGAATAAACTGTAATTAATATAAATAAAATAATTAAATTAAAAAAGTAAAGAGTGTTTTTTGTTTTATAAGGGAGACTAATAGTGTGTTGCAGAATTCTATTTTCTTTTGAGCACTAGTTTTTTTACTTTAAAAACACATTAGGAAACTTGGGAGATTGCTCAGTCATCAGACTGTTTACTGTGAAAGCTTGATAATGTAAGTTCATCTCAACTATCTATCTAAAAATCAGGCAGCATTAAGTTGCTGAAGAGCTCCTAGAGTGTGGTGGCCAGGGAGACTGCCTGAATCTTTGATTTGCATATTCGTTGAAAAACTGTGTCAAAAAAACAAGATAAAACAGTTGGAAAGATGGCTCAGTCCTTAAGAGCACTGGTGTAAGAGATTTGGGTTTCATTCATAACACCCGTCATGGATCATATCATTTTGAGAATGCAACTCTCTCTTCGGGCCTCCGTGGACACTAGGCCTACATGTACTTTGCAGAATAGATGCAGACAAAGCATCAACAACACACACACACACACAAAAACTATTTAAAAACTAAAGTGGAGAGCAATTGAGAAAGATACCCACCCTTGTCCTTCATTCTCACGTGCACACATGTATGCACACCTGTGCATGAATATGTATGAACACAGACACACACACACACAGTCACACACAGAGACACACAAAGACACAGTCACACACAGAGACACACATACACAGAGACTTACACAGATACACACAAAGACACACACACAGAACCATATACACACACCATGCCATACTGCAAGAACAAATGACAGAGAATAGTGCTGTATTCGAATTGGAATCTTAGAAAACAATGGACTTAAATAGTAGTCTTCAGAAAATCAAGAAAGAGGGAAAAGTAGCAAGAAAAGCAGGAGGCATGGGGACAGGGCTGACAACCCAGAGTCTTTAAAGTGATCATGCCTTATGTCGGGTTTCATGTTGAAATATCTTATTAAAGTAACAGCACATCATTTAAAGTTTTAAAATGTTTTATGATTTTTAGCATAACTATTTTGAAATTATGTTTTACTCCAATATAATAAAATTTCTTTCTATGGTGCAGTTCTGATAGGTGTTGAAGAGGCACAAAGAAACTTGAGTGTCTGCTGGCAGAGGCAGAAAGCATGCCTTCTCTTTTCACTTAGAGCAGCACTTAATACGTTTCGTGACCTTCCCAGTAGTTTAGCAAAAACAGTCACAGAACCTAGTTCATTTTGAAGAAATTTCAACAAATGAATTCTCTAAGAAAATTATGTAACTGGTCATTAACTATTTTCAGTTAAATCTTTGAGTCAGTCACAACCCATGGCAACATCTCCTGGTGTAGGGATTCTATTATATGTGCTGCTGTTTGGAGGGCATAAATCCATGCAAACTAGTGCTGAGCTGAAGGACAAACAGCCATCCTCGGGGTTCTGTAAGCCTCAGAGATAAGGGTTGATACAGTCTATGAACAGTAGCTCACAGGTATTGCATGGAGCGAGGCGTATGTGTCTACAGTGTACACAAGGGGACAAGCAGCGATTGTCTGGGTCAGTGAATCTAGTTGTAAAAGAATCACCGCCACACATTCTCAGAACAGGTAGACTTGGTTATTGATTATGTATTAAAATGGTTAGCTTAAATAATTCATAGCCGGATACAAAAATAAAGTTATCCAGAAAAAAATATTCTACATGACAAATTCAACACAATCTCTTAAAAAGGGGGGCAGACAGTGCTAGCACAAAGGTTTTAAATTTCAATCATTATAGTTCATTCTTGGTATGAATCATTTTCTAAAATTAATTCATTAATTACAACAGTTAAGTAAAATTATTCTACCTGTTCAAGACTTTTATTATTACTTCTTAACACCAAGATAAATCCAGCACTGGATAATTAGCATGATAATAATTCAGCACACATTTTCTAATCTTTTGGAAATATGTTCTCTACAGAGTCTCTGCTTTACCTTAATCAGTCATTCACTAGCTTTCCTCTTGAAGCAGTGAGGCCTAGAGAAGCATTTTGAACAAAACCACATTTTTTTCCCTAAGAGGTACTTATCCTGATCACCCTTTATTTTTTAATAATGATGTTAGATAAATAAGGAAAATACGAAAAATCTTATAATCCTGGACACAACACATTTGCATAAATAATAAAACCCCTAAATCTAGTATGACTATTCACACATTTCTCTTATTTGTGTGTCTTTGATTTCATATAGAGATATAAGATAATGTTTGTAGGTATGTATCAATTCCCACATGCACGTACACACATATGTATGTATGATCTAAGAATGCATGACACAAAAGTAGACAAAAACATTCTAGAAGAACAAAATAAAGGATAAATGAGAAATTGGAGTCTGTCAGTGTTAGATTGAGAACTATACTCAATATCTATTATCTATTGTAAAAAATGGCTCAAGTTAATACCATTTCTATCCTTTTAAATGGAATAGTTATATTGGAGAAGGAAGATAGCACGTAAATTCCTGAGAAGGAAGCCTAAAGCTGCCTGTAGAACCCATTACAGACATTTGAGTTTCTGTGTTAATATGACACTAATATGTTTTCTGTTGACACTGCTCTGGGCACCCTGTTAACACATTCGGTGATTCCGCTGACTAGGACTCAGACAAGGTTACAATTGCCTCTTTTCTGGGGACTATCCACTCACATTTGTGTATATGAATTTCAGAAGAAAAAACATTAAAATATGAAAGAATCTATTAATCAGGTCAGAAAGCTGGTATCACGGAGGTGATAGCTCAGTTGGGAAAAGGCCTGTCACACAAGCATGAGGACCTGAGCTTGATGTCTAACACTCAAGTGAAAAGCCCTGCATTCTGCTGCACATTTGTAATATCTGTACTTGTGAGAGCACATGCAGAAGTGTCTCTTGTGCTTCTCTGGCAGGCCAGACTAGCAGGAGATTTCAGTGAGATTCTGAGACTCTTTACAGACAAGGAGTGTGAGACTGAGGATGGAGCCAGAGTCTAAATCATGGCTTCCTTGAACAACTGTCGAAATGTGTAGGTGCATTCACACAAGAAAACAGTATGCTTTTATAGACTAGGAATTGTGTCTTTCCAAATTTGTAAATTCAAATCTAATCCTCGATACAATACAAAACATTTAGAGTGGGGCCTTTGATGAATTAAATCTGTCATAAATATTGAGCACTAATGAATGGGATTAATGTCATTAAACAGCATAAAATTTGCTATCTCTTATTTTCTTGCCAGTCCTTCAAGCCCAAGGCTGCAAGAGAGTAATTGTTGGTGTTGTGATGGGTGGAAACTACCCTCTTTGCTGTCCCTCCCTAATCCTTGCCCCCTCATCTTTCCTAACTCATCCCTTTCTAGAATATTTAAATTCTAAGAGATTTTCTGAAAAAAAAAA
>REGO01000189.1:2934589-2953267 GCA_010120015.1 Rhombomys opimus
CCTGGTGTATAAGGTATCTTCAGGACTGGCTGAAAGTCCTCCTTTGTGGCCTAACAGAACTGCTCCTCCTTTGGCGGGTGGGGAGTCAAAGAGCCTGCCACTGAGTTCCTGTCAGAGATAGTCCCTATTCCCCTTACTACGGGAAACCAATTGGTTATTGAGCTACCACAAGCTTCGTCCGAGTAAAGGTTCTAGGTTATATCCATACAAGGTCCTTGGTTGGAGAAACAGTTTCAGGAAAAACCCCTGTGTCCAGATATATTTGCATAGAAACAGAAAGGAGGATCAATGGAACCGAATAGAAGACCCAGAAATAAACCCACACACCTATGAATACTTGATTTTTGGCAAAACAGCCAAATCCATTCAATGGAAAAAACAAACAAACAAAAAAAACCCAGCATCTTCAACAAATGGTTCTGGTCCAACTGGACATCTACATGGAGAAAAATGAAAATAGATCCATATTTATCACCCTGCACAAAACCAAAATCCAAGTGGATCAAAGACCTCAACATAAAACCAGATACTCTAAATCAGTTAGAAAAAAAAAAAGTGGGGAACAGCCTAGAAGATATTTTTAAAAGAGGAAAATGATGGTCTAGAGAGAAACACTATCAAGCATAGGAATTTCAATCCATTGCCCCACCATGAAGCCTTTTTGAATCATAATATCCTGCATTCCCATGAAACACCAAAGATGAAGAAAATAAAGTGTCTTCTCCGTTTTCTCAAATGACAGCATCAAATATGTCTATCTCCTTTCACTAATTTATCTCTGCTACTTTTCAATTTTGAGGCACATAATGGGAAACTTAAACTCCAGCCCTGTCAGATCACTGCAGTGGATGAGAGTCAACATTGTTTCCCTGGCAGTGTTTCACTTCTGCTTCTATTCTCATGGTTAATATTTTTTCTTTTTTATTCTTTTTTATTTTTTTAATATTAATCACAGGTTATTTACTTTGAATCCCAGCCATAGCCCCTTCCCTCATTCCCTCCCAATCCCACCCTCCCTCCCTCATCTCCTCCCTGTTCCTTTCCAAGTCCACTGCTAGGGGAGGTCCTCCACCCCTTCCATCTGACCCTAGCTTATCAGGTATCTTCAGGACTGGCTGCAATGTCCTCCTCTGTGGCCTAGCAAGGCTGTTCCTCCCTCCGGGGTGGGGGAAGGTAAAGGAGCCAGTCCTTGAGTTCATGTCAGAAATTGTTCCTGTTCCCCTTAGTATGGAAACCCACTTGGACACTGAGCTACTATGGGCTACATCCGAGCAGGGGTTCTAGGTTATTCATTGTAGCCTATAGTATATTTTTCCTTTACCTTGTGTGCCTAGCCCTGTTTGTATTCATGTGTATGATTACATGTATTGCTGAATTAATTCATATTCTTCAGTGTACATATATTTATTCATATATAAGTATTCATATATATGTACATATGCTTGAACATGTTCATGACGGGTAGCTTAATTTACCATGTTGAGTTTATCATCTCATGGTTGCCCATATTCTGCTCCTGTAGTACTTATGCTATATCTTTTGTACTTCATGATAGGTACCTAGGGTAGAATTAAGATTCACGAGTAGATTTATGTAATTTTAGAGTCGTCAGGAGGGTCCAGCCTGAGACCATAAGTGAAGTGTATCTAGTTGTTTAGCTTATGCCTTTATTGCCTTTTAAAAATATGCTTTGTTGTTTTCTCTAATTGTTTGTTCCTTGGTCTAGATGTAGTTCGGTCCATAAAGTTCCTACCCAGCATGCAAGAAGCCCTGAGTTTGATCCTGAGCACTAGATAAATTGATCATGGTGGTGAATTCCTAAAATCCCAGCACTCAGAAGGTGGAAAAGAGTGGATGTGAAGTTCAAACTTATTCTCCGCAATTTAGAGGGTTCCATACCAGCCAGGACTACATGACTCCCTGAGCTCAAGGGCACTAATACGATTTTATCTTCTCATGAAAAACTTGGTTCAGAAGTTATAGGACAGAAATTTATATTTCCGGAACATACATTTACATTATGTTAAAGAGATGAAATGATAAAAATCGGTTTTTGATATTCAGGTATTCAGCATAGGTAGCAACAAATGTGAGATTCATATCAAGGTCGATATTTTGAGAGATTATTTTTACATGTTGGGAAATGAGAAGCATTGTCAGCACAAATGCTTTAAAGCTGCTTTCTGGTAAACTAGTTTGGGAATTATAACATTTTAAAGAATTGCAGTTTTGCAAATATAATTAAAATAGCCAAGCAATTCATCACTGTTCTTAAACACACAAATAAAACCACTTAGAAGTGCACAATGTAGTCATAATTAAACTACTGTATCATACAAAATCCAGGATCTATTTGCAAATCATAAGTAACAAATCACAATTGGGATAATTTTAATACAATATACACTTTTACCAACATTTTTTTATGATGGTTTCTACTGTTTTTCTGTCTTTTTCATTGTGTTCTGTGTTTTATCACAATAAAATATTTGTAAGTTCCTAAGTAAAAAAAATCAAAAAAACTTGATTACTTTATAGTATATAATGTCCTGAAACAACACACATTTTTAATTTTCATGATCTTTGAACCAAAGATACATGCTGAAAATAATGCACTGATCATTTTAATCAAAAAGATGAAGTTGATAAAATATTCAAAATGACAAACCAAAGGGAAGAAAAAGTTTCATTTGCTCTAGGTTTCTGTCAGAAGGAATTTGACAGAAGTATGTGTTTAAAACAATTCATCATCAATCATGTTGTCTATGTTGGCATTCATCAACTTGTGTGCTATCCTGTTTGTCTTCTCACCATCTTTGAGGCTTAGATATTTAGAAAGATTTTGCCAAAATGCTCTTCATGTAAATGAACCATATGGGAGAAGTTTGCAAAGTTGCCAAGGTGTTGCTACGGCTTGTTCCAGGTAGAAATTTTGTTCATTGTGCCTGTGATTCTTACTGAAGAGAAAGTAACTCTAAATCAGTGCTTTAAAGGGCAGTCTAAATATTCTGTTCAGAAAGTAAAATACCATTAGTATTCTTCCACCTTTTACTCACACAAGGCTTGTAAACTTACTGATGTACCAAAGAGTGAATTTGCTAAAGACTTCCCTTTTTAATTCTCACACAATTATCTCATTGAGTACTGAAATTTTCCTCCAAGTGAATTTTGTATCTATTTGGTCTTTTGTCTTTGGGAATGTTGATACAATTCTATCATTATAAAATGAGTTTTCACCTTCCACAGTTCAATAAATACCCATTTGTATTTATTTCTTTTATATTATGTGTAAATACAAGATGCTAAGTTAATGCTCCTCATATGTACATGAGTTTGGGGCTGACCATTTGGGTAACCAAGAAGAGGAAAGTTTGTTTCTTCCTCTTCCAGCACTCATGAATTTCCTATAGCTCTTCATTTACTGGTGGATCATATTAACTGATATTGTCATTGTTGTGTGATCTCTGTGTGTGTGTGTGTGTGTGTATGTGTGTGTTTTCAAGACAGGCTTTCTCTGTGTAGCCTTGGCTGTCCTAGACTCTTTTTGTAGACCAAGCTGGCCTTGAACTCACAGATATCTTCCTGCCTCCACCTCCCTTAATGCTGGGATTACGGGCATGAGCCACTGTGCCTGTCTTGTGCTGGGCTTGATCAGGTGACTGTATTGCTACTATTTCCTGGGTGCAGTACTCCTGGCAAATATACAAGACTTTACATGGCAGCAGATGTCATGCTCCCTTTTCTGTGATTTTTTCTGAACATCAACTACCACTTTTAATTGAACTTTAAAATAGTTGGTTGTATTCCTGCAATAATTTGTAGGATAAGTTTCTACATATTCTTTCTAATGAAGTACCTTAAAGGTTTTTACGCACTGAGCCATCTCTCCAGCCATTTATTAACTTTTTAATACTGTTGGGTCATTTCTACTGTCCTGTTACATGCAGATATTTGTAAATTTTTTGATCATTTAAAAATAATTAGCTTACTTATTTCTTATATAATTAATTTAGTTTTTTATTTCACCTTGGATCTCTTTTCTCAAGCGTTTCTATCTTCTTATTTGTTAAGTCAAATCTTAAGAGGTCTGTTAAGACAATTACCAATTCGGAGTCTTGTTTATGGATCTAATTTTATTAGCATATTTCATATAATTTGAAGCTTTTAGAATAAACATCATGAATTCAAAGACGTTTCTAAAGTTTTTGAGATGCATAGAGGGTGAGAAAGTTTTGGTGGTTCTTCGAGTATTTTTCTTTCCAAAGGCAATTACAGATTCAGCATAATCTGAACCAAATAGAGCATTCATGTCTACCATTCATCACAAGGCATCATCCTAGGAATCAATGTAACAATAGACAGCAAATCTTTCTAAATGCTTCTTCGTCCACAGGGGATGAAGGAGTAGTGACTTAGAGACCCAACGATGATGCTGAGGAATTTTGCATAAGTATTGTGTTCTTTTTAGCTGCAGGATTATGATGAGTTTTTGATTGTGTGAGGGAGGGCATGAGGCAGTAGATTTTCTGTCACTGTATTTTCTTAGGGAAAATTTCAAGATGAGAAGATGGAGATTAGTAAGTATTAGAAGATGCTACTGAAATGGATCAAACAAGGGCTTTCTGAACTCACTACTGAAATCTACTTAGAAATTCCCTTTTATTTTGTGCTTTTTTTTCTTTTTTCTTTTTACATTTTCACTCACATAATTATGTCTTACTATTTACTATAAACTAGTTTGGATGCTATTCGTTAAATTCTATAAAATTTTTAAAGAATGAATAAAATTCTGAGGATATTTCCATAGCCAAATCTTGATTATATTCGTATAAATATCATTTTTTTCTGTTAAAAAATTGAAAAGTTAAAAAAAGTAAAAAATTAAAAAATTTTACAGTTAAGAAATAGAGAATTCTGTGTTAAGGAGAATAACTATGATAGGCTTTGCTGGGAAGGTAATCATAGAAATGTTATGATCTTCTCCTCTGTTTCAGTGTTGATTTTAGTCCGTTTCTCTCACATGCTATCTCTGTCTATGCCTCCAGTTTCCTCACTCAGTCACAACCTTTTAGCTTGAGTAGATTTAGGAAGAATTTGTTTGTTTCCATGGAGCTTATTGCTTGGTGAAAAGTTAAAATTTTGAGAAGGAAAAGTAAATGTTTTAGTCCAGTTTGACAGGTCTGTTATATCTCAACTTGAGAAATAGTGATTTATGAGGTTTCTCAGATTCTCAGAACCAACTTACCTCTTTAACACACACAGCCAAACAGCTTCGGGGTACCAATATGTTCTACTAGAAATTTTTCCACTTAGAACAAAAGAGATTTTCTGTAGACTGAAATTTTAACGAATTGAAAGAATAGTCAGAAATAGCTAGTATTACTATTGCCTACAAATCTTTTAAAATCACAGATGACATACTGAGAGTGTATTAGGTGCAAATGCACACTGTGACTACTCTTCTTGTGTTAGCTTGCTCATTGTGTTCTGCTGGTGAACATAGGAAACAGATGGTATAAAATACATTTTAGACTGAAGTTCACAAAAAGCACAAGGACTTTCCATAGACTACAGTAGCATGTGGGGTCTGCTTTGAATGAACTCTTATCTCTGAAGTTCACTGTGTGAAGAAACTGATTAGTGTTATGAGTCTCTCATGAAGCACTATCCTTAAGGTCTAATGGATGCCTTAATAAGCTATGGCACAATATCTTTACACAGCGTTTAGCTTTTAATAATATTTCAATGCAATATTTTTTTTCTAGAGAAGTAGAAAATGCGCTAGCATCTGCGATGATAATAAAAAAGTGGCTTACTTTTTGATTCTTAAACTAATGAAGTCTAGTACTAAGGTTAATATGAACTATTTGAATCAATGATACCTGACTTGTAAACCTTTTGAGTAGTGAGAGGATTAAATCAATGATGTCACTCGAGCTAAGGTAGTAAATTACTGATGTTCTTATTCTGAACCATTCTATTCTATGTCACAGGGGTTAGAGAACATACTTCCTAGGACTCCTTGATCTTTTTTAGTACAGTAGCAGTGAAAGCTGTGACTGTAAAGTTGATAGTACACACCTACCTTGTGCTGCAAACACAGGAGATAAATTCTGGCAGATTGGAGCTTGTGTATCTTTGCAGTGTTTTTGAAGAACACCCCTAGTTGTGTCCTGATAGTTGTGAACAGTCTGTGGCCATTGGCCACAAGTTCCCTGCAATACTAGAAACAATGTTAGCTAAACTGAAAGCAACTTTCAATCACTTCAGCTCTTCTTAGTTTGGATGGCTTAGAACTCTTTGAGCACCAATTTTATTGCATTTCATATTCTTTTCAGATTGCTACCCTGGGTGGATTTCTAATGGCTAAGTAGATCCTGGCTAACTGGATCCTATATAGACCCAATATAGAAGTGAATTGGAATTATTCTAGAAAACAGATGTAAAGACCTAATATTTGTGTTCAATTTGGCTCATTCTGATGGTAGCACATCAACAACAAAATTGGTTATTAATATCTGTGACTTATGGGAAAAACATAATAATTATACTTTAACATTTCCAAGGGATCAAGTATCATACATATCATGTATGTATATTATGTAGATTATACATTCTTATGCACGATTATTTATTCCAGTTGTTTGTACCTACAAACCATTTTGTAAAATATGTGGGGCTTAAAGTAGATCTGGTAGCTTACCATCACCACATAAATTTACTGAAAGTGATGACATTTTCTTCCCTCTTACATTAGCTATGTATTTTCTGTTATACAATAAAGTTCAGAGGTGGTCACATGAGTATTAGAACAGGAGTAATGTATGGTTACTCTTGTTGGGGAAAAATTGTTTTGTACTACTTATGAGGATCCATTTAGAAATGGGGTCATTCAAGAATCAACATCTGCAGCTAATGCATGTTTAGGAAAAGCGAGAAAATTTATGTCTGCTGTAAAAATCAGGTTTTTTGTTTTGTTTTGTTTTGGTTTGGTTTGGTTTTTGTAAATATCAATCCCACAAACTGCATATACTACAATAGTGAATTTTGGATTTTTTTTTGGGGGGGGTACAGAATTATAACCCAAGTTCACTCTCTCATCAGTGGAATCATTGTGAGTTATTTTATTAATAGGGAAAGAGTAAGTACAGTATAATTGAAAAGAAGACATTTGCAAAGAATTAAATTAGTTCAAAGTATGTAAAATGTCAAAGTCTATGAAGAATGCATTCTCATCACAAGAAACTTTTAATGATTCTAATTCAGACACCAGGTCTCATTAATATGCTGATTAAAGAGGAGGGAGAAGGGGAAAGAGAGAAGGAGGGTGAGACAGGGAGTAGAGGAGGAAGAGGTCTGTGATCTGAATGTAAAGTGAATGAATGAATAAATTAAAGAGAAAAAAAAATTACAAGCCAAGTTAAAAATATTTAAAAAAGAAAGAAATAAAAATCTATCTCTGTAAACACATGTATGCAGAGAGATTGCCATGTTTAAGAGGGTGTGTTGGTAGATATTTCTGGGGGAAGCAAAGCACCATACAGCAACCAATGTGACATAGGGCTCTGTCCAGTTAGACAAAAGTTAAGGATGAAGCGACACTGAAGCAGAAAGTTGACAAAACTAATTAAGGAATAAACAGTTAAATTCAATGAACACAAATGAAGTTAAAAGCCATAAACAAACTGACTTTTTTCTGTTTAGTCACAAAATAGATCGCAGAGCAATGTCTTCTATGAGATTCAGTAAATGTATAACACAGTTTTGACTTACGGCTAAGTTATCTATACAATTAAAATAAATTACATAAAATGCAAGGAATTTCACAAAACACTTTCTTAAAGACATCATTTAAATGCTCTTTAAATGGTTGCAAGCAATGACAGAACACATTATTTCTCTCAGTCAAAATCTGACAAATATGACTCAAGTATGATTGCACAGTCTTGATTACAGATGTCGTAACACTCTCCTTAGTGATGTTTCTATCTAAAAATGACCAGGATGATGATAGTAGGAAAAGGTAGTCCTGACAGATAACATGTAGTTATTGATGTTTTTTAAAAAATCTTTTTTTGTTTATTTATTATTTATTTATTACAGTTTATTCAATTTGTGTCCCTGCTTTAGCCCCCCCCCATCTCCTCCTAGTCCCACCCACCCTGTGTCTCCTTCCCCTATGCCCTTTCCCTAGTCCCCTGATAGGGGAGGACCTCTTCCCAGCCTATCTAACCCTAGCCTATCAGGTCTCATCAGGACTGGCTGCATCATCTTCCTCTATAGACTGGCAAAGCTGCCCCTCACAAAGGGAGGTGATTAAAGAGCCAGCCACTGAGTTTATGTAAGGGACATCCCCTGAATGCCTTACTAAGGAATCCACTTGGAAATTAAGGAGCCTATGGGCTTCTGCTGAGCAGGGGTTCTAGGTCCTCTCCATCTCTCTTGTGATATTTCACTTAATCCCAAGCCATACTTTTGCCAGGCTAGTGGGTTTTATTATTTTGTTTTGTCTATTTCAAAATAATCTAGTCCAAATAAACATGACCAGATTTGGTTTTTTCAGGTAATATTTTCTAATATTTGTTACCTAAGTTCAAAGGAAAGAAATTAGGTTTTTGTGCTAATCATAATTATATGGAATTCTTTCAAACTTAACATTTGTAAATTAATAAGCTCAAGTACTATCATTTGGTCTGTCTGTCAGAATTCGTCATTTGATTAAGTACCAATGAGATAATTTAGGAGATGTGACCTTTTAGTTACTAGTAAAATGACAATGTACAGTTGGATATTTAGATAGCAGATATGTCAGCATGAAATAGGGCCTTTACAGGTGATTAGGACAAAAGAGGAGAATCCTCATTAACGAGATTAAGATTCTTATAAAACAAGCCTCTGGATCAAATGAGGACACAATTATAAAATGAGCTGAAAAGCATGAAAGTTGACCCTAACCAGATGACAGACCTGCTGGTGACTTAATCTTTGGGGCTTCAGCAGTAGAATGATGAACAATTTTTGCATTTAAAAATTACCCAGATTTTTCTGGTCACTGCATAGTTGGCATAAAACAATAAGGTATATAAAAGAGTTATTTTTATTTTGTTAAAATTAGATTACAGGCATTTAAAACTGATTGGTTTAATAAGTGGGCTGCCTGAAAGGAGATAATGATGCCCTTTTCCCATATATTGTATAAAGCTCAAAGTCCAGAGAAATGTAATGATTCATCATTTGCATCCTAGAGTCTAGCTGACTAATTTTCTCATGATCATATGCTGGATCTTTTTCACTTGGCGACAATTATGACTTTAAAAAGTGTTTAGGCTTCTGCCTTACTGAATTGTTTATTCTCTATTATTTTTAAACTAAAACCTGTCATGATTCCTCTGACAAACCTCTTTCCTCTTCAGAAGAAAGGTCTTATTAATATGAAGGTAAACAGTGCACATTGTTCTTCATATCAGACCTCTAGACTCCCAGCTTGTGGCTTTTTGCAAGCAAGATTTTATAAGGACTACTGTGAACCAAGACCTGAAAATGTCATGGCCATCTGAAAACTATGGATAGATAAATTAATTACTGATAGGTGCAAGCAGAAGAGATATCACAGTGTGCTCACAGGTATTTATATGTACAGGTAGAGAAATATATGTTGTGGAAGTTAATTTTCTGTAAGAAATTCTCTTTTTTTAAGATTTATTTATTTTATGTATATGAATGCTCTGTTTTCACACACACCAGAAGAGGAAATCAGATTCCATTACAGATGGTCATGATCCACCATGTGGTTGCTGGGAATTGAACTCAGGACCTCTGGAAGAGCAGTGCTCTTACCCGCTGAGCCATCAGTGTAGGGAATCGTATGAAAAAACGGGAGTTAGTATGATATGGAAAGGATAGGAGCTCTACAAGGACCAAATATATCCGGGCACAGGGTCTTTTCTGAGACTGACACTCAACCAAGGACCATCTAGGTTCTAACCTAGAACTTCTGCGGGGATGTGGCCCGTGGTAGCTCAGTAACCAAGTAGTTTTCCAAAGTAAGTGGAACAAGGACTATTTCTAACAGGATCTCAAGGTCAGGCTCCTTGACTCCCCCCCCCCCCAGGGGAGGAGCAGTCCTGTTAGTCCACAGAGGAGGACTCTACAGCCAGCCCTGAAGATACCTAATAAAACAGGGTCAAATGAAAGGGGAGGAGGTCCCCCCCTATCAGTGGACTTGGAAAGGGGCAGGGAGGAGACCAGGGAGGGAGTGTGGGGTTGGGGAGGGAATGAGGGAGTGGGATACAGCTGGGACACAGAGTTAACAAAATGTAACTAAAAAGAAAAATAAAATTAAAAAAAATAATAATAAAAAAAGAAATTCTCTTTTATTTAGCCAGTTTGTAAACACTAGGGTAAACCTATGGGTAAGTCTGCACATTGATCACAATAATGTTTGTTATACAACACTGGCACAAAAGCCTAGTCTGCATATAAAACTGACATACTGAAAATTAACAAACATGTACTTGGAACAGTTTCATTTCTTTAGTGATAGTGGAGTCTGTTACAGATGGTAGAATTTAAGACATTGTAGTTTTAACTGCGCTGATAACATTTATTCACATGCACTGAGTGTGCGAAGAGTATGTTCTTTTTTAACATTAGTTCAGAGGCTTGAACAATCAGGCAAATTCTAGGCTCATGACCAAAAACTGTTACAAAAATCATGTGGCTAGTTTCTGAGGAGGAATGGAACAAAGATGCTGCCTTTTTACACCCAGTCATGTGCACACACAGGTCTAACTACACAAGTATACCTACACACATATATGTGCATACACACAGAGGGAGAGTGAGAGAGCGAGAGAGATCTGTACTTATATTGCTGGATAGAGTAGTATGCATCGTATACAGCCTATCATATAACTTGGTTCAATGTAAAAGTATTTAAAGTGTGTTTCTATCAGTTTTATTCATGCAAGGAATTTTCACTGTTGTAAATTATAATTGTACCAATTCATGGTAATGAAGAAGTTGGAATATAAACCATAGTTATTTTGCTTGATTTTATAAGCTGACCTGCTAGTGTTTTTACTTTATCTAAGGATATTATTATTTTTTAATTAATTTTTTTATTTTTATATTAATGGCAGTTTATTTACTTTGTATCTCAGGGGATATTATTTTTAAACTTCTTAGTTTTTACTTCAAAAAGAGATATGGATATGGTGACATTGTTGATTGCTCATGACCACTCATCAAATTGGAAGAAAGCAGTGCTGATACAATGAATAGTATAGATTTGGGTTAATTTCTTTTTCAGTTTTTTTTTTCTTGTTGTTATTGTTTATTTCTCAACCAATCAGGCTTTGCTTTGGGTATTCATGTTTTTCTCATACCAACTAATGCAATACATATACTCAAATTACTTGAACACATTTTATGGAAGGAATAAATGAAACTTACTTATATATATATATATATATATATATATATAATATTATATATATATTCCTTCATTATATTTGAAAGAAGTTTTGAGAGAAATTGATTTGAATGTGAAATCCAGGATGGTGAGTTTTTCATGCACATTCAGTGGTAATGATGCAAATTCATGTGTGCTTTCCTGAAAAATATGGAGAGTGAGTTTTAAAGTGAACATCAGTACTTGTGTTTCAGCACCCTTTTGCTGAAGTGGCTGCTCAGTGCTTCAAAAATTGTGAGTAGGACAAGCACTCTGGACGGTTATGTAAATGATCTATGATGAAAATGTAAAACCTAGGACAGCACATGCCGTTTTTTTAACAGGAATTTGCTTGCTGGTTTCTGAATATCTTTTTCCTCTGGGGTATTCCTCTTCTTTTGTGCACGGCACAACTTCTGACTCTTGTTGTGCATTGATTTCCAAGGAGAAGAATTTGATTCCCACTCAATTTCTGAAGAGGCACTGGAGATTCATGTAGTTGAAGAACTAAAAATATGTGAGATTTAAATTTGATTTAACGTGGAGTTGGAAATTTAGCCAATAAAAAAAAAACCCTGAAAAACGAAAAGAAAAAAATCTATAACTTTTATGTGAAATTTTCTGCTTATTCAAAAACGTTGATAGAATTTATCACACTGCTCATCTCTCTTAGAGTGCTTTTGGAAAAACTAATTAATGTAGACATTGAAAGCTCTCTTTCTTTCTTTCTGTGTGTGTGTGTGTGTGTGTGTGTGTGTGTGTGTGTGTAAGTACTTAGTTCCATGTGTTCACGTGTCTTTATTGTTTTCTGCCATGCTCCCCTGAGAAAGAGTTTCTTTGTGAATCTGAAACTCGGTGATATTACACTGGTGTTTAGGCAGCAAGTATCAGGCAAACTCTAACCTATGCCTCATGGGCATGGAATTATTGTGTTCACAGGGGTCATGTCCAGTATTTTAACTAGGTGGTAATATCTGAACTCATGTGTCTCTACTTGTATAACAAGTGCTTTTACACATGCAGATATCACTCAATCTCTTACCATAGAAATTTGAAATATTAATTTTAATTATTATGCAAAGTGTTTGAGTGTTTCTTCATTATAATATAAATATGAATACAAATATGAATAATATATTGGTTTATATGTGTGTATGTGAAATTGTATGTAGCGATTATATATGATTATATTATGACATACCAAACATTAGATATAGTATTCTTTGTGTTATTAGTTACAATAATAGACATTAGTACTTATTTACTGTTCTCAGTATTCAGGCAATGATTATGATGTGTTGTTATGTTATCCTATAATGTCATGAGTATTCTTTTCTTGTTTTTTTTTCTATTTATTTATTATTTATTTATTAGAATTTATTCAGTTTGTATCCCAGCTGTAGCCCCCTCCCTCGTACCCTCCCAACACTGCCATCCCCCCAACATCCACTGATAGGGGAGGCCCTCCAACCCTTCCATCTGACCATAACCTATCAAGTCTCAACAGGACTAGCTTCAGTGTCTTCCTCTGTGGCCTAGTAAGGCTGCTCCTTCCTCAGGGGGGAGTGATGAAAGAGCCAGCCACTGTGTTTATGTCAGATACATCCCCTGTTTCCCTTTCTAGGGAACCCACTTGGATACTGAGCTGCCATGGGCTACATCTGTGCATGGGTTCTAGTTTATATTCATATATGGTCCTTGGATGGAGTATCAGTCTCAGAAATGATCCCTGTGCCAGGATTTTTTTTTTCTCTCTATCATGGTACATTTACACAATGGAATACTACTCAGCATTTAAAAACAAGGGAATCATGAAATTTGCCAGAAAATGGATGGAACTAGAAAAGATCAGCCTGAGTCAGGTAAGCCAGAAGCAGAAAGACACACGTGGTAGATGCTCACTTATAATTGGATATTAGACATAAAATATAGGATAAACATACTAAAATCTGTATACCTAAGGAAGCTAAGCAAGAAGGAGGACCCTGGGTAAGATGCACAGTCCTCATTAAGAAAGGCAAACAGGATAGACATTGGAAGAGGGAGAAAGCAAGGAAGAGGACAGGAACCTACCACAGAGGGGCTCTGAAAGACTTTACCCAGCAGATTATTAAAGCAGATGCTGAGACTCATAGCCAAACTTTGGGCAGAGTGCAGGGAATCTCATGAAAGAGGGGGGAGATAGAAAGACCTGTAGGGAGCTCCATAAAAGGATTCTTAATGATTGACTTACATTGGGATAGGTTATTCTAAATATATGAATTGCACTAGGTACGTTCATGGCTCCTTTTCAAAAGTTACAATTTGAGAGAGAAAGTAGATGACTGACCCTTTCATTATGTGGGCAATGTAAAATTGCATTCCATAATACACATTGTACAATGCAGAATTATTTTAAGTAATGCACAATTATCAGAAAGTATTACTTCTATTTTCAGTGCATACATAAGAGATTCCTTGCTTTAATGCATTATTGATTAATTCCTGAAATGAGAAAGGATGTCTGAGCTTTCAGATGCAATATTTCCTCATTTACCGTTAACCACTCATTGACAGGTCATGTTCTCCATGTTGCATTAGAAACAGTTATGCATATTTTTAAACCTCTGTGGATAAAATATTTCTATATTTGTCTTGAAAACATTGTAATTCTTTAAGTAAAACTTATATAATACTATATTAATTATATAAAATATAATAAACAAATATATAAAATATATATTTATATAAATAATAAATATATAAAATATAAATATTTTGTTACTGGAATGTAATATTTTGAAATATTATCTTTTTTCATATTTCCTCGTAGAAAGTTGTTTCCTCTAGAAGTTGTTACTCGTATTTTCAGGTGGAAGTTCAGAAAAGAGCAGTTTAGAAGCCATGATTGGCTTTGCCATGTCTCTAGAACATATTTTCTAGATCTTCCAACATTGTATCAGGTTAGTAAGTGAGGTGTGGGTAACATGTATCAATGGAAATAGTGCTGACTTTATAAAAGGCAGAGCAGCTTAACTACCAAACATTTTTATTCTTTCATTCAGTGGACACAGATTCAGTGCCTGTGTTTGCTCAGTGCTGAGGCAGGTGTTGTCACACTATCACATATGAACAAATGTCATTGCAGAGTTTTATTATAATGGAGAAAATAATGGACTGAAGTAAGTAACTAAACCTGGTGTCGTAGCAAGGCTCTAAGCATTAGCAGAAGTGTCATTCTGGTCTTCATAGAGAGATGATTATCCAAAGTATGAATTATAGACTGAGCACTTCTTTAGCAATGTAAAATTAATTAGATGTCTGATAAAGATATTAACATTAACAACAATGATTGTGTACTGAGCATTTAAAATGGGTCACATTACTAGCAGGTAAGAGCTTTGAGGAGGTCTTTCATAATTATATACACAAACCATATGTATCTGCGTTCCTTGTCTTTTGTGTATGTATGTTTGAGTTCTGAATTTCTCCGTGATGTTGCATTTAGAATTTACACTATATCAATATACGTTCAAAGCTTTAAACAAGCTGAAATATAAATGTGTCATGTCATTGCACATGCAGTGGTTCTCATTGACATTGCCTTTGCCTCTTACATCTGCGCTGCAATGTTGATTTCTTATATCCCACACTGGAGTGTACAAAACATTGTCAGAAATAATCACAAATTTTTCCACATGTACAAAAGAAAAGACTGGCCTTTATATGTTTTTGTTGTTGTTGATTTGCTTTGTTTTGTTTGTGTAAGGACTCAAAAAATCAAGTTAAAACCAACTAAAGAGGAGAAAGGATATTTATTCCTTAAGTACTTGCATTTTAATATAAGTCCCCATACATACAAACACAGTGAAAATTACTCCAAAAGAAAAGAAAATTTCTTGTGAACTTATACTTGAGTAGAAGCATGAGTATAATTCATGAGCATTACAATATAAAAACTGGAGTTGAACAAAATAAAAGAGCATTCAATAACCACAAAAATGAGATCAGACAGACGTTCGTTATGACAACTTGTCTCACAGTGCACAGTAGGTCAATAAAAATTCTGCAATGAAACTGCAGAAAACACAAGTGGTGATTTGAGAACAGTAAAGCAATAAGGTTAGTGATTGAAATTGTACTGTAGGTATGATAGCAATGGATTGTGAATGGCTATCCATGTAGATTTTACTGCTATGTGTGTAAGTACTGATGAAGAATGTGTATGTTCTCCAACAACTTCATGGCTGTTGGTTGATGTCTTAAGGCTCCTGAATCTGAGGAGGCAGACCTCCGTACCTTCATAGTTCCAACACATTTCATGCTTCCTAAATCCCAAGATAATACCATGGAAGCAAGTACTATGGGAATTTGCCCATATAGTGAGTTTGTGTCACTGCCAAGTGAACTCGTGCTTAGGAAACCATGCATTTGTCAGATGAATGCTTACAGATATTTTCTACATTTTTCCCATAGATATTGCCATTTTCTTCATATATAGGAAAACAATATTTCCCCTCTCTGCTAGAGGAAGAAAGTGCTGTTTCTTGGGCTGTATGCATACCCATGAGAAGACAATGGGGAGTAAAGTGCATTAGAAAAATTGCAGAAATGTCACAGGAAATTAGACCTTGACACATAACAAGGTGTTAAAATTCATGGAGATATGCAACAGGATACAGATATGCAGAGATATAAAGATAGAATAGCTATTGTACATGGATAATGATGTACTTAGAGATATCAAGATAAGGGGCTTAAGGGAGCACTTTTGGCTCCTGCAAAGGGCAAAAGCTACATTGCTGGAAAAAAGGAGGGACCATGACTAGATCCACAGTCGGTCCCATAGACAGGGACATTGTTGTTTAACTGAGGAAAACAACCTGTTGATTGAGGAAAGTGGCGAAGAAGATTTCCTATCTAGAGCTACACATTGCTTACAGATCTGAAGTAACTATGGAAGGCAGTAAAACAGAATGAAATATCCCCAAAACATAGACAGATAGGAAAGAGATGAGTATGAAAAGCAAAGACCCATAAATTTTTTTAATTATGAAATTAATTAATAGTTTTATGTGCTAATGTGTTTCTAAATGTCGCTGAGCACATAAAAACACAAGTTTTTAGGTGGACCGAATTGAACTTAAAATCACTTCTGAAAGACAATTATCTAATTAAAACTCACCAATAATCAAAAGTGCCTTTAAACATTTTCACTTTATAGCTGTTATTTACAATACGTGATCTTTAAAACTGCATAGGTGATTTAATATGGAAACAGAGTCATAGTTCCATGTAGATATTACCATATAAATAATTGTTAATTTTGAAGAATGTGTCCAGTGAACATCTGTGATAAAATATCAAATGTAAGAGCATACTATTGTTTTAGCAGATTTATGGCTCATATTCTAAAAACAAATTACATAGAGCTGTGCCCTGAGATAGTCTAGGATATGTATCTAGATAAAGAAAATTGTGTCCATAATTCTATGCTTTTATTATATTTTTAATTCCAAATTAAGTTTCCATGGCCCCATAGTACTCAATATGTGGAATTAAACCAGGTCATAGGCTTTACTCAATTTTTAGCATAGACTAGTAAGCTTGTCAAATGTTATTCATAATGTAACAAGATTAAATTATCATCTAATGGGAAAAAGCAGAAAAGAAAAAGAAGTTTAAAATAGAATGGTGTCTCATTATTCTTATGTTTCCTTGCCTGGAGTTCCTCCAGGACATCTGAAGATATTTAGTTTCATTGTTCTCTGAATAGCTCATGAATATTTCAGTTCCACATGGTCAAATGTTCTTCTATCCATCCATTCAGATTGCTGCAGAAGCAGCACAAGCAGGCGCTTATGTATGTTGCTGGGAAACCTGGAGACTCACAAATTTAACTTTTTCCTTTTTTGTTATTTTTAAAGAAACAGTAGGCTACATACGAACACTAAGATTCATTGCTCTTGTTTCAGATTGCAACAGATTAAATATGTCATGTTTCTTTAATAGAAACATAGTCATGTAGAATAACAGTTTTCAAACATGAAAGCACCTTTATATAAAAAAGATGGTTCCATTGCACTATTTTGTTTTTAAGTGCTACAAGAGATTTCCTTGTGTTACTTCATGTAAATCTTTTAAAGTGTTTCAAAGGGGACATGAAATATCCTTTCATCGTTACACTTACCTGGAATCTTGTATGAAGTGATCAAACATATAGTTAACCACAAGCCTTCTTTGGCTGACAAATTTGACTGGAATGAGTATAAAATGAATACTTATTATGGCTTTGTGTCTGTAAAATCCTTCATTCTTAAGTCCATAGTTAAAATAACCTTAGGTGAATCATATTAAATGAATGTTATTTTCCCATGGTAACATGCCATAACACCCTGGTATTAAAGCAATTCTCTATGGATCATTCAAAAATTGTCCTCATGCACAGTGCAAGCACAGGCCCAAGGACATAGACAAAGTCATCATATATTAAGGCATAATATTTTAAAATATGAAGATTGATAAATTAAATATTGCTAAAATTACGTCCACATTTTGACAATAAAATAAATAAATAAAGTAAAACATATTAAGGAGACAGAATGAACTAATGCATCTTCAAATTTTATGTATGTGCTTGTATGTATGTGAGTATACATGTGTGTATGTGCACACGTTTATCTTTGTGTGTGTGTTTGTGTGTTAATGTATTTGGCCCCAGCATTTTCACAATTTTTCCTTAGTAATTTTCTGAGGCTCAATCACATAGTCACCAGCATGTTACCAATGAGTCATATCTTTCGGTTACTTAGGGATCAAAGGACTCATGTTACCTTTAACTTATTAAGAAATTTAAATAAAAATTTTAGCCTTTAGTCATAGGTATAAAAAAAATGAAATTACAGCATTTGTAAAATGTAGTTTGGAATTTAAAAATAAAATTTCTTCCAAGTCTTCAAAATGTTTCAATTTGTGACGGACGGTCACATAATTTATTATGATAGTTTGAGAGAGAACAATAGGTCTAAAAGAATATGATAGAGGAAAATAGAACTGCCAACTTCTTCGCTACATGAGATGCTTCTTTTTTTTATTTTTATCAGTTACATTTTATTAATTCTGTATCCCAGCCATGCCCCGAACCCTCATTCCCTCCCAGTCCCTCCCTCCCTCCCTCATCACCACTGTGCCCCTTTCCAAGTCCACTGATAGGGGGGGACCTCCCCCCATTCATCTGATCCTGTTTT
>REGO01000189.1:2962948-2977081 GCA_010120015.1 Rhombomys opimus
ATAAAACAGGATCAGATGAATGGGGGGAGTTCCCCCCATCAGTGGACTTGGAAAGGGGCACAGTGGTGATGAGGGAGGGAGGGAGGGACTGGGAGGGAATGAGGGTTCGGGGCATGGCTGGGATACAGAATTAATAAAATGTAACTAATAAAAATAAAATAAAAAAAATAATAACTGAAAAAAAATAAGATTTATTGTGACTCTCTCTATAGCTTACATTTAAACAAATATCCAAAATTTATCAGGGTATAATAGATTTTCTCATTCTTTGCTATTTACTAGGTAGTGGCTTATTAATTACTTCACACAATATTTCAAAAATCATACGTTTCATTTACCTATCTTTAATTGACTAAATTGCCAACAGTGACTTTAAAAAAAAATCTCTTGCATTTTCTGAAGCTTTCTTTTACTTTTAAAATTATATCTGTTCTATTGTTTTATATTATATATTGTCTTTACAAAATACAAATATTCCCTCTATACCAAATACTTGGCTATTACAAAACATATGATTATGTGAGAGTCCTGAATGCAAAGATAAAGATTAAATGAAATCGAAGACAAAATAAGAAAACCTGGGAATAGAGTTCCGGTCTGTGAATCAGGATATAATTAGGTTATGAAAGTCTCAGTAGGACTCAGGATAAAAACAAATGTAATTGGTTATGTTGTGGTGTGAGAGTGATCTCCATAGGCTCGGGTAATTGACTACTTAGTCCCCAGTTAGTGGAGCTATTTGGGAAGAATTGAAAAGGGTGGGCTTGTTGGGGGAGTTATTTAACTGGGGTTGAGGTTTCAGATTATAAAATCCTGCTCCATTTCCAGTTTGTTTCTCCTGTTCCTATTCTCTCCCTTCAATTCGCAGGTAAGGATGTCAGCTCACAGTTACATGCTCGTAGCATGCCTGCCTTCATGCTGCTACATTCTCTACCATGATGGTCAAGAACCATACCCTCTGGTACTGTGAGCAGCAACGTAAAAGTTTTCTTTTTTAAGTTTATTTTGATCAATGGAGATTTTAATCACAGGTACAAAATAAAATAAGATATTGTTTCAACATTTGAAAAAATTAGATAAACTCATAAATTCACAAAAATGACTTCATATACAATTGAACATTTTCTGAGAAATCCAATAGAACCGTGGTACAGAAAACTAAGAAAATGGAAGAAACCATTTTGTCATGTTAAATACACCCCCACCCCCAACTTCTAATGATGGGGTTTTATCCTCACAAATCAAGGATGCCAAGCTTGGCAGTTAGAAGGAAATACTTTCTTTTATTTTTTAAGTTCAGCAAATGAATCATAAATAAAATTTACCATTTAGCATTTTACCTGAAATGAGAACAAAGAACAGGAATGAGAGGAAAGAGAGATCTTCTTAGATAAAAGGAAATGATCTGTTGTTGGACAGATGTTGCCGAAGAAACAGTGGAGAACATAATGACACATGAGAAAGAAGTAAAGACAGCATTCCAGGAAGAAGGGAGGGAAAGTGAACAGTGTGAACATATACTATTCCAGGAGACACCGTAGGACATCTGGAACATTGTTTTATTTTGTCCAGCTAAGTAAAGAAAACGTTTTAAGATAATACATGCAGAAGGTTTCAGGAAAAGAAGGAAAAATATCCTTGTACATTTCAGTGAATTGGTGAAATAATGATATAAAATTGAAGTAAGTCTGTACACTTATTAATGTCTATAACAACCAGTGATAGTGCTACAATATATATATACACAATGTCACATATACATCATATAAATAACACACACACACACACACACACAGAGAGAGAGAGAGAGAGAAACAGATATACGTTCAAAACAAACATGGATAGATTCAAATAAAATTCAAGTGAGCAGTGCAGCTGAGCGTGGTGACTCATATCTGTCATCCTAGCTCTTGGGAGGTGTTGGGAGGCAGTCAGATGAATCAGAAGTTCACAGTTGGTTTTGGCTATGGAGAAAATTAGAGGGAACTGATTCATTGGAGGCTCTGCTTAAATAAAACACAGGCAGGGACATATGAAACATACGACTCAAACACTGATTAAATTAATTAAAAGAAATTAAAAATCACACCAATGCTAATATTAGGGCAAGCAAAATCACAATGAAGCAAGGAGTACATTAAAATGATAAAAAGGTGTACTCTTTTGAATTTGGGTGAACAGTTCTGTAGACATCTATTAGGTCCATTTGATTTAGGACCTCTGTAAATGCCTTTATTTCCATATTTAGCTTCTGTCTAGATGATCTGTCCCTTGGAAAGAGTGGAGTGTTGAAGTCTCCCACTATTAAACTTTTAGGATCAATGTGTGATTTAAGCTTTAATAATCTTTCATTTACTAATGTAGGTGCTCTTGGATTTGGGCATAGATGTTCAGAACTGTAATGTCCTCCTGGTGGGTTTTCCCTTTGAAGAGACTGAAGTGCCCTTCTTAATCTTTTTTGATTAATTTTGGTTGAAAGTATATTTTATTAGATATTAGGAGAGGTATCCCAGCTTATTTTCTGGGTCTATTTCCTTGAAAAATGCTTTTCTAGCCCTTTACCCTGAGGTAGTGTTTATCTTTGTTGGAGAGGTGTGTTTCTTGGATGCAGCAGAATGTTGGATCATGTTTCCACAACCATTCTGTTCATCTGTGTCTTTTTATTGGAGAGTTGAGTCCAGTGATGTTGATAGATAACAGTGACCAATGAATGTTAGTTCCTTTTATTGTGGAGTTGGTGGTCCTTCTGTGATTCATTGCTTGTTTTCTTTTAATTTTTGTTGGGAAATTATCTGTATCCTATGTTTTCTTGGGTGTAGTTGTTTTCATTGGATTGGAGTTTTCCTTCTAGTATCTTCTGTAGGGCTGGTTTGCTGTGTAGAATTTGATTAAATTTAGTTTTATCACGGAATATTTTGTTTTCTCCATTTATATTGATTGAAAGCTTTGCTGGGTATAGTAATCTGGGTTGGCATCTGTCACTCCTTAAAGACTGCATGATTTCTGCCCGTGCCCTTCTGGGTTCCATAGTTTCTGATGAGAAGTCTGGTGTGATTCTGATAGATGTACCCTTATATGTTACTTGGCCTTTTCCCCTTGCTGCTTTTAATATCTTTTTTTGTTGTTGTTGTTCTGTATAATTAGTGTTTTGACTATGATGTGACTTGAGGAATTTCTTTTCTGGTCTAGTCTATTTGGTGTTCTGTAGGGCTCTTGTATGTTTATGGGCATCTTTTTTTTTTAAGTTGGGAAATTTTTTCTTCTATGATTTTCTTGCCAAAAGCAATCTACATATTCAGTGCAATTCCCATCAAAACACAATCCTTTACAGATATTGAAAGAAAAATTCTCAACTTCATATGGTAAAACAAAAAACCCAGAATTGCCAAAGTGATCCTGTATAACAAACAATCGTCTGCAAGTGTCTCCATCCCTTATCTCAAGCTATACTAAAGAGCAATAGTAATAAAATCCACATGGTACTGGCATAAAAACAGAATGGTGGATCAATGGAATCGAAATAAACCCACACACCTGTGGATACTTGATTTTTGACAAAGAAACCAAAATAATACAATGGATAAAAGGCAGCATCTATAAAAAATGGTTTTAGTCTAACTGGATGTCTACATGTAGAAAAATGCAAATAGATCTGTGTTTATCACCCTGCAGAAAACTAAAGTCCAAGTGGATCAAAGACCTCAAACAAACAAACAAACAAACAAAGAAACAGACACACTAAACCTGTTAAAAAGAAAAAGTGGGGAACATCCTAGAACTCATTTCTACAGGAGACAACTTCCTGAACAGAATATCAACTGCGCAGGCTCTAAGATCAACAATCAATAAATAGGACCTCATGAAACTGAAAAACTTCTGTAAAGCAAAGTACACTGTCATCAGAAACAAACAACACCCTACAGACTGGGAAAGGATCCTCACCAACCCTATCTATGACAGAGAGCTAATACTCAGAATATATAAAGAACTCAATAAGTTAAACAACAACAAATCAAGTAATCCAATTAAAAGACAGAGTACAGAGCTAAACAGAGAATTCTCAATAGAGGAATATCGAATGGCAAAGAAACACTTGAAGAAATGCTCAACATCCTGAGTCATCAGGGAGATGCAAATCAAAATGATCCTGAGATTTCACCTTACACCCTTCAGAATGGCTAAGATAAAAAACTCAAGTTACAGCACATGATGGAGAGGATGTGGAGAAAGAAGAAACCTCCTCTATTGCTGGTGGGAATGAAAACTTGCACAAACACTTTGGAAATCAATCTCGTACTTTCTCTCTCAATTAGGAATAGTGCTTCCTCAAGATCCAGCTATACCACTCCTAGGCATATGTCCAAAATGTGCTCAAGTATACAACAAGGACATTTGTTCAACCATGTTTATAGAAGCTTTATTCGTTATAGCCAGACCTGGAAAACACCCAGATGTCCTTCAACGGAGGAATGGATACAGAAATCATGGTACATTTTTCACAATGAATTACTACTCAACAATTAAAAACAAGGAGATCATGAATTTTGCAGGCAAATGGTGGGAACTAGAAGAGATCATCCTGTGTGAGATATCCCAGAAACAGAAAAACCTACAAAAATCTGTACACTTAATGAAGGTGAGCTAGAAGGAGGACCCTAGGTAAGATGATCAATCCTCATTCAGAAAAGCAATCGAGATGGACATTGGAAGGAGAAAACAGGAAGCAGGACAAGAGCCTCCCAAGGAGGGCCTCTGAAAGACTCTACCTAGCATTGTATCAAAGCACATAGTGAGACTCATAACCAAACTTGGGGCAGAGTGCAGGGTATTTTGGGAAAGAAGGTAGAGATAGTAAGAACTGGAGAGGACAGGAGCTCCACAAGATTAACAACAGAACCAAAATACCTGGGCATAGTGGTCTTTTCTGAGACTGATACTCCAACCAACAACCATTCATGGATATAACCTAGTACCCATTCTCAGCTGTAGCCCATGGCAGCTCAGTATCCAAGGGGTACCCTAATAAGGGGAAGAAGGACTGTCTCTGACATAAACTCAGTGGCTAGCTCTTTGATCACTTCCTCCTGAGGGGGGAGAAGCCATGCCAGGTCGTAAAGGAAGACAATGCAGCCAGTCCTAAAGAGACCTGATAAGCTAGGGTCAGATGGAAGGGAGGAGGACCTCCCCTATCAGTGGACTTGGAGAAGGGCATAGGAGGATATAAGGGAGGGAGGATGGGATTAGGAGAGAATGAGGAAGAAGGCTACAGCTGGGATACAAAGTAAGTAAATTGTAATTAATATAAAAAATAAAAATAAGGGGCATGAAATGTACTTGAGCAAAAACTAAAAGTTAGTAATTTTCATATTTACTTCCATTTAATTTCAATACATGCTTTCAACAACAGATGGATAAGCTAAACAGGAACTAGTAGAAAAAGAGAATTTAACAGTGTCAACTGGATATACTTGGAAATGACTAAAACAGTGATCTGACAATATTAAAATATACATTTTTCAAGTTCATATGTAATCCTTACTAAGATGATTCATATAGCCATATTCTGTGTTATAAAAAAAAGAATGATTTTGAAATTAAGATATCTAAAGGTTTTAATTTTGTGAACCATCAGTGTGGTTCACAAGCAATTTTCCTCATTTCCAGTTGTTCCTCAAGAACTTTTACCTTGTATATCTGTATAAAAAATATTGTCATATGTATGTGTATCTTGTCCTCATCTGTGAATATGCAACACATATATTCAATGCACATAGAGGCCAAAATGAGGCAACTTATCCTCTGGGGCTAGATTTATAGAAGGTTTTGATCAACCAGATGGGTGATAGTCACCAAAATTTTTATGTAATAGTAGCGGGTGCTCTTAAATGCTGAGTCCTCACTTCCTCCCAGTACTGTAATTCTCTTGCATGGTACATTTCATACTAACATCTGTTTCTTGGAAGCACTCCATATGTCATAACAGATACTAAGAGGAGGTTCTTATGAAGTAAAATAGAATAAGCTTTAGGGATTAATTTACTCATCAATGTAGTAGAGAGAAGACGTGTGTATGGAGCAACAAAATATACTGAAGATGGACAGCTATTCACAATGCTGACTGAGAAAAGTTGGAAATTGTCCAGATGTTTAAAAGCTACTTTTGGATACTACCTTTAAAAAGATATCAGAGTTGGTTGATAACACAAGAAGATTTTAGAACCAGAGAAGACTCTCTATGTATGTAAATACCTGTTATGAAACTGAATTATCAGTATCTTTCTCATGTTAGATACTACGAATATAATTTGATAAGCAGAAATTTTAAAATATGTAACAACTAAAATGTAGGGAAACACCATAGGAAGGAAACTAAAAGTATGAGACTCTACTGTGAAAGAATCTCTGTGATCATTGACCAATATGCTACTTTCCTTTTTAAGCTGCTCTAACCATGGTCTTTGTTGCTTTTCAAATTACTTACTTGATAAAAAATTATTGGTAATTACTTACTTGTCAAATTATTGGTAATCATCTTAAGGTCTAGACATAATTAATAAAATAAACAATATACTGTTTTAGATGTCAAAGTGTGCATTTAAAACTTTTATGCAGATGAGACAGGACACGTTTCCAGATATTAAATATTGGAGAGTTTTTAGTGGTTTTAAACCACAAATACTGGTACACAAATTTTAAGGATATATTCCTTTATTTTCAGGATGCATTATTCAGTTTGTTTGTTTTGCCATTATAAATATTTTAAGAAAGGTGTTGCATAAAGCCTAGGCTCCTGTTGAACTTACTATGTAGCCAAGGATAGACATGGGCTTTCAGTCCTTATGTATCCTACTCCAGAGTGCTGGGATAAAAGGTGTACACTGCTATATTAGGTTATGTATTGTTGGTTCCAAACTCAGGGCCAAATATTGCATGCTATGCAGCTACTTTCCTAACTTAGCTGCATCTTATGCCTCCTTCTCATTTGTCGTATCTCAGTTTTAGTTTTTTTTTTTTCCTCAGACCTATTGATGGTGGACAAAACTGATTTATGAACATGTATGACTATGAGTCCTCCAGGAAACAAATAAACGTGCCTGCTAATATCTGAGAAAGAAAATTTACCCAAGGAGGAGCTCTTGCTAACAAGGAAAATAGAAAAGGGTTTTTAACTGTTATGACAAAACAGATTTCAAAAGAAGCAATAGATCACATGACTACATGGAAACTTTGGTTCACATCTTTGATAATTTTATTTTTCAGTTAATGAAACTAAGATGTCTGTCTTCCCAAGGCATGAGTGCAAACAGTCCTGAAAAGTCGCATGTGCACCAGTTGGCTTGGTTCTCTTTATTTTTGTGAACTGTTTTTCTCCTCAGGGATCAAGCTGACTGAGGAAGTAATAAAGATAAAAACAGACACTTTTTTTTTGAAAGACACACATATATTTTACAACTTCCTGTTTTGATTTCATAATGTAAAGGAATTTTACCCTTTATACCCACTGCTCAACCATGTTTGTAGCAGCCTTATTTGTAATAGCTGGAAGCTGGAAACAACCCAGATGCCTCTCAACTGAAAAATGGATACAAAAATTGTGGTACATGTGCACAATGGAATATTACCTAGCAATAAAACACAAGGAAATCATGAAATTTGTAGGAAAATGGTGGAAAATGGAAAGGATCATCCTTTCCATTAATATATAATCTATCTTTCCCATGCTTCTTCTTCATGAATGAGCAGATATGCATATATTTCCTTATTTCTCCTTTGCTTTACAAAAAAACAAAACAAAACAACAACAACAACAACAAAACATTTCAGTGGAGGTCTTTTTAGCCCACTGACTTTGTTTTGGTGGTTTTAAATCTTAGAAGAAGTCTGCAATATCCTCTGTTTGTTTGTGAGTTGTCCCAGAAGCAGAAAGACACATGCGGTATATACTCACTATATATAATCCTATATTATATATAGACATATAATATAGGATAAACCTACTAAAATCTGTACATCTAAAGAAACTAATCAAGAGGGAGGACCCTGACTAAAATGCTCAATCCCCATCCCGAAAGTGAAAGAGGATAGATATCAGAAGAAGAAGAAAACAGGAAACAACCTAGGAACCTGCCACAGGAGACCTCTGAAAGGCTCTACCCTGCAGACTATCAAAGCAGATGCTGAGACTTATGGCCAACTGTTGGGCAGAGTGCATGGAATCTTATGAAAGAAGTAGGAAACAGTAATATCTGGAGAGGACAGGAGCTCTACAAGGAGAGCAACAGAACCAGAAAAGTTGAAGACAGGGGTCTTTCCAGAGACTCATACTCCAACCAAGTACCATGCATGGAGATAACCTAGAACCCTTACACAGATGTAGCCCATGGCAGTTCAGTGTCCAAGTGGGTTACATAGTAATGGGAAGAGGGACTGCCTCTGACATAAACTGATTGGCCTGCTCTTTGATCACCTCCCCCTGAGGGAAGAGCAGCCTTACCAGGCCACAGAAGAGGACAATGCAGCTGCTCCTGATGAGATTTGATAGACTAATTTCAGAAGGAAGGAGAGGAAGACCTCCCCTATCAGTGGACTTGGGAGGGGCATGTGTGAAGAAGGGGAGGGGAGATGGGATTAGGAGGGGAGGAGGTAGGGGTTTATGGGGGGATACAAAGTGAATAAAGTGTAATTAATAAAAGTTAAAAAAAAAGAAAAAAGAAAAACAGCTGACTTAAGCCCATAAAAGAAGTAAAATATGCAGAGCAGAAATACAATAGACTGTTAAATAGCAAAAAGAGCTCAACATGACTAGGGCCAGAGCTACAAGTGGATGCAGTTCTCACATACTAGGCTAGAATAACAAGGGTGAAGTCTCAACATTAGAAATGATAGAAACAGTGCAACCGCCACTTAGAAAAACAATCATTGCTCTTTGATCACCTCCCCCTGAGGGGGGGGCAACCTTACCAGGCCACAGTAGAGGACAATGTAGCCACTTTTGATGTGTACTGATAGACTAAGATCAGAAAGGAGAGGAGAACCTCCCCAATCAGTGGACTTGGGGAAGGGCATGCATGCAGAAAGGGGAGGGAGGGTGGGTTCGGGAGGGGAGGAGGGAGGGGCTTATGGGGGGATACAAAATGAATAAAGTGTAATTAATAAAAAATTTAAAAAAAGAAAAACAATCATTATAAGCTATTATGAAAAATACAAGTATGTGTTAGATAACCTGTAGAAAGTAGATTCTGAGAAACATGCAACCTATCAGCAAACACACACACACAAATAGTAAGATATGCAAAGTAGGCCTGGAGACGTAGCTCATTAAGCAGAGTCCTTGCCTGTCTACATGAAGCTCTGGGTTTAGTCAACCTACAATGCCTATTCTTTGTTGTCAGCTTGACTACTTCTGGAATTAACTAAATCCCCAAAATGAAAGGCACACCTGTGAGAGATCTACTTCTCACCTGGATCTTTGAGGTACGAAGATACACCTTAAATCAATATCTTTACTCAAGATTGAATCTGAGCCATGCTGGAAGCCAAAAAAAGAAAAAAACAATTGTTTGCCCTTTGCCTTCTTGCTCTATGCTTGCTATCAAGTCCATTCCGTCACTGCCATTAGAGTCAACTTCTTCAGGATTTCAGTATATACTGAAAACCAAGTAGGACATTCAACCTCCTAGACTGAGAAACTACTAGATTCTTGAATTTCTGTCATTCAAGAATGAATGTTGGCTCTAATCCAACAATGCCAGCCATTGTTGGATTAGCTGGAATACTCTAAAAAATCCCTTTCAACATGCATATAGAAAAACTTATTATGTAAGTTGAGTTACTCCAAAGAACCCTGTCTAATATACCCCTAAACTTCAGAAACCAGTTATGGTGTTATATGACTATATTTCCAGCATTCAGGAAAGACAGGCAGGAAGTCCAGAAGTTAAAGTTCATATTTGGTATCAATCAATCAAAAAAACAGAAATCAATAAATACAGACAGAGAAGAAAGAGAGAGACAGGGAGAGAGAGAGAGAGAAAGGAAGGAAGGAAGGAAGGAAGGAAGGAAGGAAGGAAGGAAGGAAGGAAGGAAGAAAGAACAGAAACAAGGGTTAAGAATATCTTTTTAATACATTGTTTAGATTTGAAGTGGATCAGATAAAGGTTAAATCATGGAATCTGAAGACCTAAGTGAGGCACTGACACAATTATCTATATTGTTTTCAGTATGACCACTTATTCCCACAGCCAAAGCAATGCCTATAAAGGGTAAAATTCCTTTACATTATGAAATCGACACAGGAAGTTGTAAACTAGTCGCCTTTTCTTTCTTTCTTTCTTTCTTTTTTTTTTTCAAGGCTGTGGTCTTTGTGGATAGAGGAGCTTCTGCGTGTGATGTCCGCTGTTCTTATTGTTTTTATTGTAGGAGGGGTATCGTTAAATCTTTTTCTAATTCTTATTTTAATGTGTTAAAAAAGAAGCCTTTTTAACACTTTATCACATATCAACTGTACAATATACTTGGTTTTATTATGATACTTGCACACAGGCGCATACTTTCTTTAGATCACATTCATCCCTTATTTTCACCCCTTTCAGTCCTCTTTTTCTTTTTTTAACTTTTATTAGTTACACTTTATTCACTTTGTATCCCCCCATAAACCCCTCCCTCCTCCCCTCCTAATCCCACCTTCCCTCCCCCTTCTTCACAAATGCCCCTCCCCAAGTCCACTGATAGGGGAGGTCCCCCTCTCCTTCCTTCTGAAATTAGTCTATCAAATCTCATCAGGAGCAGCTGCATTGTCATCTTCTGTGGCCTGGTAAGGCTGCTCTTCCCTCAGGGGGAGGTGATCAAAGAGCAGGCCAATCAGTTTATGTCAGAGGCAGTCCCTCTTCCCATTACTATGTAACCCACTTGGACACTGAACTGCCATGGGCTACATCTGTGTAAGGGTTCTAGGTTATCTCCATGCATGGTACTTGGTTGGAGTATGAGTCTCTGGAAAGACCCCTGTCTTCAACTTTTCTGGTTCTGTTGCTCTCCTTGTAGAGCTCCTGTCCTCTCCAGATATTACTGTTTCCCACTTCTTTCATAAGATTCCATGCACTCTGCCCAACAGTTGGCCATAAGTCTCAGCATCTGCTTTGATAGTCTGCAGGGTAGAGCCTTTCAGAGGTCCCCTGTGGCAGGTTCCTAGGTTGTTTCCTGTTTTCTTCTTCTTCTGATATCTATCCTCTTTCACTTTCGGGATGGGGATTGAGCATTTTAGTCAGGGTCCTCCCTCTTGATTAGTTTCTTTAGATGTACAGATTTTAGTAGGTTTATCCTATATTATATGTCTGTATGAGTGAGTATATACCGCATGTGTCTTTCTGCTTCTGGGACAGCTCACTCAGGATGATCCTTTCCAGATCCTACCATTTGCCTGCAAATTTCATGAGTAATATTCCATTGTGTAGATGTACCAAAATTTTTTCATCCATTCTTCAGTTGAGGGGCATCTGGGCTATAGTACACAGTAAAGACATTTGCTCAACCATATTTGTAGCAGTTTTCTTTTTTCTTGACCTTTGATATATAAAACATTCTCTGACTTTAAATAGTCCCTTCTGTAAACTTCTATTAGACTTGTTTCCACCACATTATTAGTTTTCACTTAGTGTTTTGTTTTGTATTTCTTCACGCTGCTATGAGGTTTCAAATATTTTCTTTCAGCTTTGTTTTTGACATGCTCTTTGTTGATGAACAAGGTATTTAATATTCATGGACATATCCAATTTCCAGTCCTCACCTTGTTATCTTGCCCCTCTTCCCCATCATTGGAGACTTTGAGTTTTTCAAAGCCTACACATATTTCTCTTCACCTTCCTCTTCATTGTCTTCTTGTTCATCTTCACTGTCTTCTTTTTCTTTTCATTTTTTTCTTTTCCTCCTTCTCTCCCCTTCTCCCCCTGCATTCCTCTTTTTATGGTTTCATGCCACTCTGGCCTAGAAAGACACATGGGATAATTTTGGTTTTCTCTAGTTTTGTAAGACCTTATTTTGGGCTTAACATTGGGTGGACACATATAACATCCATTGTGCTTCAAAAGAATGTATATACTGATGTTAACAAATACAATATCTATATGTTTACTTATCCATTTTATCGAAATTGTAGCTAAGATCTCATGTTTCTGTGATGATTTTCTGTCTGGGTATGCTCATCATTAAGAATTTTTTTCTGTTGTTATTGTGTGTTGTAGTCTACTTTATATTTTTTGTGTTGTAATCTACTTCAGAACTATTAAAACCTGGGTGTTATGTTTAGTGCTATGGCAATGTGTGGGTATATGTTTATAATCATCTTTATCATTACATAACAATCTTGTTTGCATTATTTCAGATATACTGAATTAATATATGTCTCTATTATTAGCTACTTTTTGGCTACATTTTAATGTGATAGTTTTATGGTATATCATTTTGAGGTGTACACGTGTGAGTTTGAGATAGAGAGAAATAAGATAAATTAACAGAGACAGAGACAAAAAACAGAGAAACACACACACACACAGAGAGACAGAGACAGAGACAGAGAGACAGAGACTGCACTACAACCCTAACTATAATTTAACTAGTTTGCATGAAACTTCTTACCACTATTCCTATGCACTGACTTTGACTGTGAATGCAGGATTTTTACTTCTGTCATGTCTTAATTTTTATGTGGCTGCTCAAATTTATTTTATTCTTTATTAATTATACTTTATTCACTTTGTATCCTCCCTCCTCCTGTCCCAATCCCTCCTTTCCTCCACCCTCTGCATGCATGCCCCTCCCCAAGTCCACTGATAGAGGAGGTCTTCTTTTCCTTCTTTCTGATCCCAGTCAATTAGGTCTCATCAGGAGTGACTGCATTGTCTTCTTCTGTGGCTTGGTAATGCTGCTTCCCCCAGGGAGAGGTAATTAAAGAGCAGGCCAATCATTTCATATCAGAGACAGTCCCTGTTCCTGTTACAATGGAACCCACTTGGATACTGAACTACCATGGGCTACATCTGTGCAGGGGTCTTAGGTTATCTCCATGCATAGTCCTTGGTTGGAGTATCAGTCTCAAGAAAGACCCCTGTGCTCAGATTTTTTGGTTCTGTTGCTCTTTTTGTGGATTTCCTGTCCTTTCCATATCTTACTGTTTCCTACTTCTTTCATAAGATTCCCTGCACTCTTCCCAAAGGTTGCTCATTAAGTCTCAGCATCTGCATTGATAGTATGCAGGGCAGAGCTTTTCAGAGGTCCTCTGTGTCAGGCTCCTGACCTGTTCCCTCTTTTTGCCTTCTTCTGATGTCCATCATCTTTGCCCTTCTGGATAGATGACAAAACTATTCAATGGAAAAAAGATAGCATCTTCAACAAATGATGCTGGTCTAACTGGATGTCTACATGTACAAAAATGCAAATAGATCCATACTTATCACTCTTCACAAAACTAAAGTCCAAGTGGATCAAAGCCATCAACATAAAACCAGACACACTAAACCACTTAGAAGAAAAAGTGGGGAAGAGCCTTGAACTCATTGGCACAGGAGGAAATTTCCTGAACAGAATACCAACAGCACAGGCTCTAAGAACAACAGTCAATAAATGGGACCTCATAAAAATGAAAAGCTTCTGTAAAGCAAAGGACACTGTCATCAGAACAAAACGACTGCCTACAGATTGGGAAAAAAAATCTTCACTAACCCTATATCTGACAGAGGACTAATTTCCAGTATATATAAAGAACTCAAGAAGTTAAACAACAAATCAAGTAATCCAATTAAAAAATTGAGTACAGAGCTAAATAGAGAATGCTCAATAGAGGAATATGGAATGGCAGAGAAACACTTAAGGAAAAGGGCAAAGTGCAGGGAATCTTATGTAAAAAGTGGAAAATAGTAAGATCAGGAGAGGACAGGAACCCCACAAGGAGAGCAACAGAACCAGAAAATCTGAACACAGGGGTCTTCCCAGAGACTCATACTCCAACCAAGTACCATGCATAGAGATAACCTAGAACCCCTGCACAGATGTAGTCCATGGCAGTGTAGTGTCCAAGTAAGTTACATAGTAATGGGAAGAGGGACTGCCTCTGGCATAATCTGATAGGCCTGTTCTTTG
>REGO01000189.1:2980045-2999446 GCA_010120015.1 Rhombomys opimus
AATCCTGTTTCTGACATAGGCCCAGATGAAGGAGCTTCCATAACCCCTTTCTTCTATCCTTAACTGTAAAGCCACAATCACTTGATTAAATCTGCTAAATTCTGCTGTTAGCTGAGGCTGGAATATGGCCCCTTTATACAATTACATTTTCACTAGCTTTCTATTTTTCATGGTTACCTTAACTGCCTAAATTTGGCTGTCCTGAGATTCACTCTGTAGACCAAGCTGCTTTTGAACTCATTAATCTGCCAGCCTCTATATTCGAGATGCTGGGATTAGAAGGTGTGTACCTCAATATCTGGCTCTAAACATTTAGAAAATAATTTATTTTTTATTAATTAAATTTTATTCATTTTGTATTCCAGCTGTAGCTCCTACTCTCTTCCCCTCCCAATCCCCCCTTACTCCTTATTCTCCTCCCATGCCCCTCCCCTAGTCCTCTCCTACCCGTCTATCTGACCCTACCTTATCAGCTCTAAACCTTTAATATTAATTTTAATTTTTAACTTTAGTTCAATTTCTTTTTAAATGTTGGAAGGTTTTCTGGGTGGTATCTTGCTCTAAGGTCGTTTTTTTTTTTTTAAATTACACATAGCATCAGACTTTTTAAATCTCATATTTCCCAGCTTCCCCTTTCACTTTCAATAGTATATTTTGTATTTTTTTTTACACACCCTGTTTTTTTATATTAATCTGCAAAAGAGTGACCACTAATAGCTGCACAATATAATCAATGCTAGCATGTTTGGAAATGTCTACTACCAAAGTTATTAATCCCTAATTCTTCAATTTAGCCTTGGGCAGGTTTTTCTGGTAGATGGCAGAAAGCAGCCACATTATTCAAAAAAAATATTACAAGAAATGCCTTTAGGCCACTTACTAATACACTTCTCCTCTAAAACATTCTTTTAAATTTTTATTTATTTATTTTTTATTACAATTTATTCACTTTGTATCCGGCTGTAGCCTCCTCCCTCATCTCCTCCCAGTTCCATCCTCCCTCCCTCTTCTACTCCCATGCCCCTCCTTTATTCCACTGATAGGAGGGGTCCTCTTGCCCTCCCATCTGACCCTGGTGTATCAGGTCTTATCAGGACTGGCTGCATTGTCTGTCTCTGTGGCCTGGCAAGGCTGTACCCCCAGGGGGAGGTGATCAAAGAGCAGATCACTGAAGTCATGTCTGACACAGCCCCTGCTCCCCATATTAGGGTACCCACTTGGAGACTAAATTGCTATGGGCTACATCTGTGCAGGGGTTCTAGGTTATCTCCATGCATGGTCCTTGGTTAGAGTATTGATCTCTGCAGCCTCCCCTGGGCTCCTTGTAGAGCTCTTGGTGGCTCCAAGTCTTTCTTTCTCCCCTCTTCCATAAGATTCTCTTCCTCCACCTGCATCTGTGGTCCAGTGGTAGAATTTTTCTCCTGAAACCTTCTGAGCAAGACCCCCACAGTTCAAATCTCCTATGCTACTAATTGTATGACCCATTTAACTTCTTTAAAGCATTCCACTGTTTTTCTAATCCAAAGACCCAAAGTCTACTCTTCCAAACAAAAGCATGGCTGGGGCTATCACAGCAACATACCCTTGTACCAACTTCCGACTTTGTATTTGTGTTTCTGTGAAGAGACACCATCACCAGAGAAACACTTACAAAAAAACCGTTTAATTGGGGCTGACTTACAATTTAGAACGTTAATCTATTATAGTCATAGTAGGAAGCATAACAACACACAGGGAGACATGATGTTGGAGAGGTAGCCATCGGTTGTACATCTTTATTGGCAGTCAGTACAAAAACACACACACACACACACACACACACAGAGAGAGAGAGAGAGAGAGAGAGAGAGAGAGACAGAGAGAAAAGGCTTGGCTTGAGCATCTGAAGCCTCAAAGCCTCGTCTACTTTGTTGACTATAGATTTGATGGCTGTAGATTTTCTTCCTGGAATAAGGTGGATAAATTTATGATGAGATCAAAGACTATTTGCCACTCTAAAATAGTCACAGGAAAGTCTTCTCTCAACAAACCTTCTAATCTGGGTTGGAAATGTCTCACAGACACAAGGATTTGGATCCTTCAGAATGAAGATTATTTTTACTCCTGATGTTCATTTGCAATATTTTAAACACAAGTATGACTTGTGCTTAATTCTTTGCACATGAAATGGAATTCAACCTAGGTATGTTAAACTCTAGTAAAGAGTATCCTCACCTCTTCCATTGATATGATTACCAGCGTGTTCTTTATCCTATCTGCCTCCCATCTTTCTATCCTCCACCTGACTTCTTTGCTGTTCACAAGAGTCCCTCTGTTGCTATGCTATTCAGGTCCAAAGCTGCCTTGACAGTGTTTGTGTCCACCCCCAGGCTAAACCCAAAGCTTCACAATGACTTCAACACCTTCCTCAGGTTTGTAGAAATTTTAAAACATCTTTATTGAAATAAAAAGAAATAAATATAAGTGCTAACAAAATATTGCTGAGTTGGCAAAGTAACTGCAGGATTTATAGGCTTTTGTTTATGTGTGACATTAAGATAAAAAACTGTGGAAACAAAGAATGACATAAAGGCTATATTGGGCAGTGGATTTCACTCTCAAAACAAATATAACCAAAGTCATAAATTATTTAAAATCCTGCTGAGAAAACAGAAATGAAAATAGTTTCTTAAATCATAGTTTTAAACTTATTTTGAAGCACAAAATAATGTATTAAAATAGTGAAACCTATACCACAGCCAAATCTGAAAAATATATATTAATCCTTATATGTAGTTAGAGATTAATAATAATAAAGTTATTACACTTCCATTTGGAAATTCTCTCAGAAACTGCTACTTGGTTATGTATTTTATCCTGTTTTGACATTTCCCCAAATGAATTCATGCCTCAGATTTTAGTGATCAATAAATACCATTATATATTCACACCACAAAGAACCAGCATCTTCATTGGAAGAATCTACATGTAAGTGAGCAGAGGTATTCATTATTTGTGATGCTGTCTTAAGTCCTGGATACTGGAGTGGGTACTTTATGTGGCCTTTATTTTCCGTTTCCTCTGTTACTGTATTAAAGGGATGAAAATAAGAACTAATAAACAAATGAAATGAAAAGCTATGAGAAACCTTGATACATAATTAGTAAAAGTAAGAGTATAATGGTTGTGAGTCTAAAGTTGATTTAAGTGTGTCCTGGAATGCAGAAAATAACTCATTTTAAAAGATAAGACAATAAATAATATTGGTTAGTTCTCTCCCACTTTTTTTACATCTCTCTCCCTCCCTCTCTCTCTCTCTCTCTTTCTCTCTCTCTCTCTCTCTCTCTGTGTGTGTGTGTGTGTGTGTGTGTGTTGTGTGGTAGGGAGTAGAAGAGTGAATGTTGGGAGATAATCCTCTAAACTGCAAAAATTGTGAAGTGTCACAGCAAGTGTATATCTAGAGTCACCACCTAGTCAGATTGCCAGAGGATACAAGATAGAAAACTTGATAACATGTAAGTAATTACTACATGGGATTAATTCTTTAATCCCTACTGATAAACTCTATAAATCTTTATTCTTTTACTAAACTCTGTTTTCCTTGTATATTCACAAATAAGTTGCGTTTTTTATATTCTCTAGATGTCTACAATTACTTACCATGGTAAATTCACATCTGGGTCATCTCTGAATGCTGTAGGTTAGAAATGCTCTTGTTTTGATGAAATATGCATTACTGATTTTTGATTCTGTGGTACCACCTTCTTTATGATTTTGGCTTAATGGTCCATCTATGAAGGAAATTGATTTTGTATTAGTATTCTAACCACATTTGTCTACTGACGACACTCTGAATAAAATGAAATATGATGTATCATTTAAAACGGTAGGTAAACAACGGTATCGATATTTGAAATATGAGAACATGCTACATTGTCAAAGGTCAATTGGATTCCATATAGGACTAATTCTGATAATCAACTGATATTATGAAAGTGAAACTGACCACTATTATCAACAGTCACCTAGTGTGTTTATCAAAATCCATAAATATTCACGAGGTAGGACGAATGAGGTGTTAAAGTCTATTAAACTCTTCAGTTTTGATAATGGGAGAGGGATCTATGAGGGAAGGAATAATGTACCTCCAGGTACTGGAATTTGAGGGATCACTTTAATATTTAGAAAGGAGTTCAACACTGCCTGGATATTGATACTGCCCTATGAAGGCACTAGCAGCCTCCTGATCTCCAGAATATTCAGATAATAGATTGATGTTAGTTTAACTGAGTAACTTAATAGTTAGTGGTGCAGTAGCAATAAAATCTTAAACTTGTTCTGATATTTAAATTTATTTTTCTGGTCACATGGAACCCTCTTGCCAGAATATTTCTTTTCATTTAAAAATAAGTAAATATGGAATTTCCTTAAATGATATTTCTATTTAAGTATAAACTACAAAGAGTGGAAATATAAAAAAATATTGCCACTATTTTGCTTATTGACATTTTTAGTCATAAGTCTACCTAAAAAAAAATCATCAACTTGAAGACTCGTGCTTAATGATATTACTTAATTTATTCCAAAATATTATTAATAGATTTAATAAATAATATTTGTTTATAAATACATTATTTATTTGTCTGAATGGATGTTTGTACACTGCCAGGGTGTCTGGTGCTCATAGAGGTGAGAAGAAAGTGTCACTCACCCTGGAACTAGCGTTATAAACACTTGCAAGCCACCACATGAGAGTTGGCAGACTCTTCTGCGAAAGTAGTAAGACTGCCTACTACTCAGCCTTCCCCCCAGCTCCTACATGATATGTTTGCATAGCAGCATGAATTTTTGTATTTCTTTTTTCCTTAAAAAATACAGATGTGGAGAATGCTCAATAAAATAAAAATGTGCATTTGTCTCCATTAATGAAATAACCTTTTCATCTAATGAATGAGACCAGTTGTTGTCCCTATGGTTGAAGCATTTGGTTATTTTGTTCTATCTGGATTACAGCCAATATTTCTGCTTTGAATGATTACTTGGGTGACTAAATTGTCACTACTACTGTTTCAAATCCGTATTTTTCTATTATGTTTTTTTTTTGTTTGTTTCTGAAGGTGTTTGATCCTATATTTTCAGTCTCTTTCAGGTATGTACATGAAACCATCAATTTGGATCTATTATGCTTATAATAATTTAATATAAAACAAAGCATTACACTTCTAAAAAGTGACAAAACATTTGAAGTCATGGGAACTGTAAGAAATAACATAATGTTCAAAGGTTAAAGTCAAAATTCTGGGATACCAATGAGGACTATTTACAGAAGAAATAAAACTATTCTTTTAAAGATTAGCATAAGAGCAGTCTTCAGTTTTATATAACCAATCAAGCATGATGTTATATACTTTAAATTATCTTTTTTTTCTTATCTGTGTGTTTCTTTTTTTCTTTTTTGTTTATTTTTTATATTAATTACAGTTTATTTCCTTTGAATCCCAGCTGTAGCCCCCCGCCTCATTCCCTCCCAATTCCACCCTCCTTCCCTCATCTCCTTCTTGCCCCTCTCTAAGTCCACCCTCCCCTTCCATCTGATCCTAGCTTATCAGGTCTCTTCAGGGCTGGCTACAATGTCCTTTTCTGTGCCATAGCAAGGCTGCTCCTCCTTCGCAGGGGTGGGAGAAGGTCAAAGAGTTCATGTCTTAGATAGTCCCTGTTCCCCTAATTAGGGAACCCACTTGGATACTGAGCTACCATGGGCTATATCTGGGGAGGGGATTCTAGGTTATATCCATTCATAGTCCTTGGTTGTAGAAACAGTCCCAGAAAAGACTCCTGTGCCTAGATATATTTGGTTCTTGTGGAGCTCCTGCCCTCTCCAGGTCATGCTAACTCCATCTTCTTTCATATGATCCTCTGCACTCTGCGCAAGGTTTCGTTATGAGTCGCAACATCTGTTTTGATACACTGCTAGGTATAGTCTTTCAGGGGCCTTTTGTGGTAGGCTCCTGTCCTGTTAATTGTTTTCTCCTATTTCCAATATACATCCCATTTATCTTTCCAAGTGAGGATTGGTCATTTTACCCTGGTCCTCTTTCTTGTTTATCTTCTTTAAGTGTACAGATTTTAGTATGTTTATCCTGTCTTATAGGTCTAGTACTTTAATTTCAAAGACCATACAATTATTGTCATTTCTTATGGAAGAAGTGGGACATAGTAAGATCTAGAGAGGAAAGGAGCTCCACAAGGAGAACAACAGAACAAAAAAAATCTGAGCACAGGGGTCTTTTCAGAGACTCATACTCCAACCAAGTACCATGCATGGAGATAACCTTGAACCCCTGCACAGAGGTAGCCCATGGCAGTTCAGTGTCCAAGTGGGTTCCATAGTAATGGGAACACAGACAGTCTCTGACAGGAACTGATTGGCCTGCTCTTTGATCACCTCCCCCTGATGGGGGAACATCCTTAGCAGGCCCCAGAAGAAGACAATGCATCCACTCCTGATGATATATGATAGACTGGGATCAGAAGGATGGAGAGGAAGACCTCCCCTATCAGCAGACTTGAGGAGGGGCATGCATGGAGAAAGGAGAGGAAAGGTGGGATTGACAGGGGAGGAAGGAAGGGTTTATGGGGGGATACAAAGTGAATAAAATGAATTAATAAAAATTAAATAAAAATATTTTTAAAAATTGTTTTCATTTAGTAAATAAAATATTTGAGACTCAGATATACAATGTACCCTATTTAAGGATATATATTAAGAACTGGAAAGGTAAAACGTGACTCCAAAAGATCACAAGCTACCATTGCACCACTGAAGAACTCAAATGTCACAAGAGTATTTAAATCTCTGGCAGTTTCCTTAAATAAGTAATTTTAAAATTTCTTTTGAGAATTGGTTATACTTTTGATGTGTAGTAGAAAAAATATCAATCTACAGATAAATATTACTCTCTCTCCTCTTCCTTCTCTCTCTCTCTCTGTGTGTGTGTGTGTGTGTGTGTGTGCATGCACACACGCACATGTGCATGTGTGAGTGCAACATAAGTTACTTTTTAGAAAAGTGCAACAATAAAATAAAATTTTGTAAAGAAAATAGTACTAATTTTCTGGAAAGTGTTCCAAAGTCTTCAGTAACATGTATGTTCTCCAGTCATGTATATGTTCCAATGGCAAAGTAGATAAGTTTAGCATTGAAATTTCTTAGATGTAATAATCATTGAATGTATTTTAAGTATAATACCTATTTGTCAGTAATGTCAAAGAAATTGGTTGTTATTAAATGAAACATGATTGTCTTTTCTCCTTGAGAATTTCATGTCAATTTGAATAACTTATCTCAGCAATTAGTTGTCAACAAAAATTATTACTATAGTGGCCATTAAACTCGGAGGATGAACAACAAAAGTTATTGAATTCTCTGAGGATGGAAACATACAGTGGCTTTTGGGATAACCAGACCAAGACTCTGTGTTACTTTTCCAAGTTTTTAAATATTAAATTGTAGTGTCACATACTTCTTTAAATAAAATCAGGAAGAACCAACTTTATGAAACTCCCTAGTTAGTTATAAAAAGAAAAGAGTTATTTATTTGATCACGCATGAAAGCAGGTAAAATAAAAGCTGGAAAATTAAGGTAAAGCAAAGAAATGATTGATTATATTTAATTATAAACATCCCCAAGATAGTTTCTAAATTATTGTCTTCATCCTGATACAAAACTCTTATATTTTCAGGTGGAGTACTTCTTCTATATTAGGGATTTGAGGTAAAAGTCTTGAATAGCATAGCTAATAACCTCCATACTGTAATGTCTATCCTGGATATCACTCATCTTTGACATAACAAAGAAATATTTCCTGTAGTCTTAAAATCTAAGCTTTACATGGACCTGCATGATGGAGAGGCCACACACAGAGGTAAATGTCAGAGGCCACTTTTGAGAGTTGCTTCTCTCCTTCCATTGCATGGGTCATTGGACTTAAACTACAATTGTCAGTCTTGGAACACGGGCCTTTACCCACTGAGCCATCTTGCCAGCTCTCTTCCTTCCTTGTGTTCTTCCTTTCCTTCTCCATCCACCCCTCTCTTTTTGCCTCCCTGTTTCTCTCTTTCCCTTCCTTTTCCCCACCCTTTTCCTCTCTTTGCTGTCATAAATTCACAGTGTAATCAATTAAACACTCTCTTAAATGAGGTAAGACTTTAGGTGCTTAGCTTGTGGTCTAAAAGCACTCCTTTCACTTTTGATACAACTGACTGTTTTAAACCCATGATGGAAGTATGCTAGAATAGTTTTTGTTGTTATTGTTGTTGTTGATGATGATGATGATGAAAACTATACAATGAAGATCCAAGGATGGATACATAAATCGCACTTGGAAGGGAAGATAGAATAGACAGAGGTAGTGGTTGAAGAGAGGAAACAAGGTAGGAAAAGGGGCTTAGGGCATTAAGAAGGTGAGGATCACACCTGGGGAGAGTGAGGGTGAGAGGATAGAAGGCCTGAAGAGAAAAGAAAAATGGAGGGTGGGAGTTTCTCTGTGACAAAATGGAGCCCTAATTCAGGTTAGGCTCCTGGAAGGATATGGTGGGGGGGAACTCAAGCAGAGACTCCTTGTAGCAGAGGCCATAGAGACTGAAGAGGATACTGTCTAACTAGACCAGTCTCCTAGGAGACAGACAGACAGAGAGAGAGAGAGAGAGAGAGAGAGAGAGAGAGAGAGAGAGAGAGAAGAACATCAACCTACCCAGAAAACTCTAACTCTAAATTTACTCTGCCCAAAAGATGTTGCAGGGATAAAGATAGAGCAGATATTGAGGGAATTCCCAAACAATGCTTGGCCCAACCAAAGAACCACCCTAGCGAAAAGTGTCAACCCTTGACACTGTGAAAAATATTCCTCTAAGCCTATCAGAATTCTCCTCTGAGAGTCTCCATCCAGCAGCACCTCATAACAGAGGCTGATACTCAACCAAACATTGGGGGAGATGCTTAGGGAGTCTTGTGGAAAAGTGGGAGAAAGGGCAAAGGACCTGGAGGTGACAAGAGCTCCATAAGAAGACCAACAGAGCCAACTAACCAGGGCCCAGAGGGGCTTGCTGAGTTTGAAGCATCAACCAAGGACCATGCATAAACTGGACCTAAGACTTCCTACAAAGACGTAGCAGATGGGCAGCTTAGGCTTCATGTGGGCCCTCTAACAACGGAAGCAGGAACTGCTTTGGACAATGAATCACTTGCCAGTACTTTTATCAAATCCCCCTGGCAGGACTGCCTTGCCAGGCCACAGGGGAAAGAACATTCACTGTCTTGGTGCAACTTGATGAACTGGGGTGGATGGGAAAGGGAGTTCTCCTTTTCTGAGGAATAGGGGAGGGAAAAGGAGGGTAGGACTGGAAAGGGAAGAGGGATGTGGCTACAGCTAAGGTATAAACTGAATAAAAAATAATAATTAAAAATAAAAAAAATAAAAAACTAAGCCTTGTAATGTTTTCCACACTGACCTATTCTTCTTTTATAATTTAACATATTATTAAATGAATGTTTATCAGAACAAATCAGCATAGTCTCCATAACAGATTATATAGGCTTAGCATGTACACTTTTAAAACGTGCCACCATCTCTATTTGCTACTGAGTGTCTTTCTTTGAAATTATTTGTACAAACTGAATCAGAACTTCTTGTAAACATTTAGAAAGAACTGTTTAATTCTGTAAAGCAAAATACCCGCATTTATGTACATATAGCTATAATTTTCAGTCAAAATGTATTTATCCCACCTTGGAAAATGTCATGTAGGTACAATAATTAAAAACACTAGAGCTCCCCAAAAAGAAATGGATGTTTCACAAAGTTTACAAATGAAATAAAAATATAATACTATTTACAAAATTTGGTGGGAAGGAAAGGTGATTTGTATTTATAGGAGTATACAGGGGAGTGTCATTAAATTATCAGTTTGAGAAAGCAAGAATTAAGGAATCAGCAAGAAAAAAACCAGAAGAGAAAGAAGAAGAGGAGGAGGAGGAGGAGGAGGAAGGAGAAAGGGACATTCAGGAGGGTGAGGAACTGTCCAAGATGCTGAGGCCTGAGAGGAGCCTTGTGTTCAAAGTCATAGGCTGTCCTTATGAAGCAAGTCAGGAATCTTGTCTTTTGAGGAACCACCTTTGATGTATGAAGAGAAAATGGTAACAGAAAAGGCAAGTGGTTTCACAAATCCCTCTGAGGTAACAAGAATAGAAGGGCAAAGGCAGTGGTTGAAAACAGGAGTGACCTATAAATGATGCTATTTAAAAGGATCACTTTGATATAAGATGAGGAAAAATAATTCACAGGGAGACTTTCTCAGCTGCCACCTTATCAACATCTTAAATAAATGGAGGGTGTATAGAAAAGAAAGAAGAAAAGGAAAAAAAGAAATAAGGAACTTAAGAAAAAAAAAAAGAAAAACTCTTGGCCTTAGCTTGGTTTTAGAAAATAAATGCTTTGTTGATCTCTCTGTGACCTATGTAGCATAGGCTAGTGCTTTGTCAGTACTACATAAAATTATTATGAGGGAATCAATTCTAACCATGGATGAAGACAGAAATACCCAAACTTTACAAGTGTTTACCAATAGTAAATTGAACTTCTTTGTTAAAAATGCTTATTGATATCTGCTTCATGTCTGGTTCTGAAATCTGTCTTGTCTCTTATCTAATTTTTCTTTTTTTATCATTAGTTACATTTTATTAACTCTGTATTCCAGTGGTATCCTTCTCCCTCATTCCCTCCAAATCCCACCCTGCCTCCCTTATCTCCTCCCTGCCCCTTTCCAAGTCCACTGATTGGGGAGGAACTCCTTTCCTTTCATCTGACCCTGTTTTATCAGGTATCTTCAGTACTGGTTGCAAAGTTCTCCTCTGTGGCCTAGCAGGACTGCTCCACCTTTGGGGGGTGGGGAGGTCAAAGATCCTGCCATTGAGTTACTGTCAGAAATAATCCCTGTTCCCCTTACTAGGGAAAACCAATTGGTTACTGAGCTACCACGGGCTACATCCGAGCAGGGGTTCTAGGTTATATCCATACACGATCCTTGGTGGAGTGTCAGTCTCATAGAAGACCCTTGTGCCCAGATATTTTTCATCCTTGTAGATCTCCTATACGCTCCAGGTCATACTGACTTCCCCTTCTTTTATATGATTCTTTGCACTCTGCTGAAGGTTTGCTTATGAGTCTTAATATCTCTCAAAGGAGTAATGGATACAGAAATTGTGATATTTTTACACAATGGAATACTACTCTGCAATTAAAAACGAGGAAATAATGAAATTTGCAGGCAAATGATGGGATCTAGAAAAGATCATTCTGAATGAGGTATCCCAGGAGGAGAAAGACACACATGGCATATACTCATTCATATAGTCCTATAAGATATGATAAACATAATGAAATCTATACACCTAAAGAAGATAAACAAGAAAGAAGACTCAGGGTAAGATGATCAGTCCTCACTTAGAAAGACAAATGGGATGGGCATTGGATGTAAGAGAGAACAAGTAACAGTACAGCAGCCTACCACAGAGGGCCTCTGAAAGACTCTACCCAGCAGTGTATCAAAGCAGATACTAAGACTCAGTCCATTATCTATTTTAAGCCTTCATACCACTCTATTTGTTTTAACATTCCTTTTTAAATTTCACATCACAGTAGTATTTATGTTAGTTTCAAATATGTTATATTATTACATGTTATTTTGATTTAAAAATGTCTAAAATTTCAGTCTTTGAGTATCACAAAGATATTGTGCACTGTACCTTTTGTTTTATTATTCATAATCTCTTGAAACCACAAATGTGCACACTTTGAGCCATTTCCGTAGTTTTCCTGTTTAGTGAGGGTACATCATGCCCATGAAAGAAAATTATCCAACTAATAGATGCTGAAGACACTGAAAAGTTAGTGAGATATTTGGAATACATGCTTCCCAATTGTTGCTTACTGATATTACTGCAAAAATAGATAGAAGTTTGAGAATGTATTAACACTGAAAATCTTAACTGAAGAGTGTATCCCTGGCAGTGGGAATATCTTAAAAGGATATGGAAAAATTGTAACAAATACATATGTTATATACATATGAGCATGTCATTGATTTCTGTACTGCTAAATGAGTTTCAACTCAAAGAGAATTTAATAATTACAAGTTAAAAGGTATTATCTATCAATATAATATTCTAGATTCTGAATGGCTTAAAATAACTATTTGGTGAAGTTTAGTATAACACTTTTGTATTAATATAATGCAGACATAGAGCTATGAATAATTTCATGTCTGCTTCAACCTTAGGAAGACAGAAAGTGAGAGAATCCTCAAAGCCGAGGGACTGGGATCATTTTGATACCCTATCAGTGGACTTGGAAAAGGGCAGGGAGGAGTTGAGGGAGGGAGGTTGGTATTGGGAGGGAATGAAGGAGGAGGCTATGGCTGGGATACAAAATAAATAACCTGTGATTAATATAAAAAAATAAAAAAGTAAGAATTAAACTCAATATGCCTCTGTGTGTTTGTGCACATGAGTGTATGAGAGTGTGTGTGTTTGTGTGTGTTTGTGTTTGTGTGTGTGCACGCGTTGACATCACTGCAGGCATTTAAGCCGCAGGGAAACAGTCAAAGTAAAATAAGAATGGAATTAATCTCAGCCAATTTTTTAATACTGTTGTGGCCCAGGATTTCTATAGTCTGGCACAGCACAATCTTGAAAGAGAAAGTATTCAGATAACACTTAACTTAGTCCCAGGTGCACAACAATTTAATATACATTTATATTGATATTCTTTACTAAGTACATCTAGTTTTTTCACATGAACAGGTACTGTTGACTCAGAGATAGTGCCCAAGATTTAGAGTCTGGGATGCTTGATTAAGGTATTTGGCAACAACATTTTAATTCATATGGAATATTAGTTTGTAGTCAATACACACAATGTTCACATAATGCTACTTAAATATCTTACCACTAATGGGGTCCTTTAGCCGAAATAACAGTCAGTTGTGGCATCAGCCTGTGGACTCCATGTATTCCATTTTACAAACTTACTGCTTGAATACAGTAACATTACAGATGTGACTTGAGGGGAAAGGAAAATTGAAACTGGAGGTAGATTTGGCATGCTTAGGAGTTAAGATAATAAAACCTTAAAGTATTATTTAAGTAAGAGAGTTGGGCAGTTAGAAAACATTCAGTCTCCTAATCAAATACATTTTATGATAGTAAAGCTGACAGAATAATTGTCTTGTTACTCTTGAGGTGTAAGCTTTGAAATTTAGCCACAGGGAAGAATTGAAAGTAAATACTCGTAGGAGTGAGTCACTATTAAAGGGAAGCTTTTGCAGACTTAGTACATGCTGTGGAAAGAATTCTCCCTAGATCATCACACTGTGTTTGAGCTTGCATATAGTCCATCTTCTCCTATACTTCCCTGCCTACCCAGTCAGTGGTACAATTAACAAGTCCATTTACTGAAGAACGAAAAAAATATAAAGATCCATTAAGTATTGTTAAAATTTTCATTATGCTTAAAGCCATCTGAATGGAAAGCCTGGGATAGATTATTGGTTCCAAGACTGAATTCCATGACTGTTTTATTATCTCTAATGCTTAATCAGAAAATTCTGAGATTATTTTGTGGTGTGAACTTGCTTCCCTACAGTAAAATGGAACTCTTTGTTTTTGGTTCACAAATGTTCATGTTTGCTTCTGTAATATGAACTATTTGCTCCTTTCATGCTTAAGAAAGTCACAAATTATTACTGGTTTGCTTATTAGTTCTCTGAAATTAAGTGCTCCAGATACAAGTATCCAATCAAGTCACTAAGAATTCATTGATTTTTAAATATTCAGATGTCAGAGCAGAGAAATTGTTTAGTCGATGACAATGCACATCATTCTCTTAGAGGACAGGATTTCAAATGCCAGCACCTATCTTGGATAGCTCATGACTGCCTAGCTCCAGCTCCAGGGCATCTACTATTGTCTTTTCGCTTCCTTAGATACCAACAAACATACACATGCAAAAAAATATTTTAGTCAGTGTAAAGAAAAACTGAGGAATTCCATATTTCAGTTAGCATAAAAAAAAACCTCCAAAATTTACTTCAAAAGATGGAGATCAAAAATCTTTAATTAATATGCAATCAAAACTTCATTTTCTTATTCAAAATGAACACAATCTTCTTTTTATAACTTTGTAGATTTTAAAATTTATTTGTGTATGTGTATGCCTGGAGACCACAGAGGCCAGTATGTTATGTATTCTTGAAACAGAACTCAGATCCTTGGGAAGATCAACCAGTGCCCCTGACCAATGATCCATTTCTCCAGTCCTAACATGAGCATAATTTTCAAAATCTTGGACTATTCAGAAAATGGAATATTTAATAACATCATTTCATGTCACAATTCTATCTACTTCAGCATTACGATAGCTTTACATCTAAAGCCTTACACCACACAAGTTTGAATAAACTAGAATTGTTCCCAAAAATCTAAGCCTAAACTTTCTTCATTTAATTACAGCTAAATTTAGGCTAAATTATTCTTTTATTTTACTGATTTTAGTAATGATCATGACTCACCAATCTTCTTTCCTTCTGGCATATTTCTATTTATGATTATGTCAAGAATCTGTCAAAATAAGCCATTTGTGAAAGAGATAAATTAAGTTTTCAGAAGTTATTGAAAGGTTATGAATAAAATAACTTTCTTCAAATTATTTTGAAGTTCAAAGGTACACACACACATATATTTTGCTTATATAGAGAGAGGCAGTCTCAAATTTGAAAAAAAAAAATTTGAAATGTGAAGCAGTGAAGCCATGTGGTTTTATTATTTGAAAAATGCTTATGTAACATATGCAAGAGTTATAGGAATTACTTCCACACAGTTAGCAGCACATCTGGACTATCTAAATGTAGCTAGTAGAGTCAGTGTGAGCAGAGATTTCAAAATTTCACGTGACCATATTATTAGGGAATTCCAGGCTTACTGTTAACATAGATTTTTGTAGAATCATCTTCAGCATTGGCTCAAGTGGCCTAAATTACTGCCAGACAGGCATGGGACAGAGCAGAAATTTAATTATTACGTATTCACCATGTTCACTTCTAAATCTAAGAGTTGATAATTTGCTACTTCGGAAAAGTTTCTAAATAATTCAGATTTTTTTTTTTAGAAAAAAAACTATAATTTACTTTAAATCCATTTATATTTTCTTCTCTCTAATAATAGGGCCACATGTATTCCAAAAAAACAAAAATCTTTCCAAGCAGACACTGCATAATATACCATGTGATGCATTCTTATTAACAAAATGTAAGCAGGAATATTTTAAATGTCTAGATTTCATCTTTGAATAGGAAAATTTCTCGTTCTGCCTTCTTGAGACACAAATTAGTTCATTTGTGTTTAAACTGAGTAATTTTTTTTTTCATCTAAAATTCTTCAGTTTAACAACTTTGAAGACTGCAATATGGGAAGGGAATAGACTTTATTCTGTATCTCATGGTAATCCTGTATTGTCTTGATATTTCTGTATGACAAAGGTAGAGCATAGATACTTGGTAACTCAAGTTTTGGAGAGAATGCCATGGCTCCATGTATACATAGAAAGGATGGAAAGCATGGCATAGGCTCAAGAGTTGCTCTGATTTTTGAGACAATTCAGCTTGTTTCTCCTTCCCATATATCATCAAATCTTATTATTTCTAAAGACGCTCCCAAACTAGTAGCATGCAAGGGATTTAATGTGGTGTCTTGACACTTCCTTCTATCTTCATTCTTTTTTTCAAACACATGAAAATGTAGGATCAAGTTAAATGAAAAAAAAAAAAAAAAGGCATGCTCTATGCCAGTTCAGAAACTGAAAGGTAATTTCAAGTTAAAATGTAGATATAGGAATTTCAGAATGACAAAGAACATATGAACCTATTTAGATACTGTACAAACTGAATCATAGTTTGGCCACCAAAATAATGTACTTAACCTTGACAAAACAGTTGATCTTAAGAGACCTACACCATATTCTAAATCATCCATCATGTACTCATAAATTATTTTAACACTACACTACATTTTCACTTATAATATGTATGAATAATTTCACATGTACATATTTAAGTACTTGTAAAATCTTCCTTTTTCTACCTGGTGATTGGTAAATCAACCCGAAATGTTTAGGATCACAATATCCATGTTTGCAGCAAGTTTCCTCATATTCTTCCTTTCTTGTTTTATTTTTCTCAAAGTTTATTTAATTTGAGAATTCAGTCCAATTTCTATATGGCAAAGAAAGAGATAAAACTTTTTATTATATTGTAACTATTTATAAAAGTTGTTAGGAATTCAACTCTACATATCCATTACAATATATATTTTGTTCAGCTTTTGTGTAATAGAGCACTATATGTACGTATGTATGTATATATATATATATATAATATATATATATATATATATATATAGAGAGAGAGAGAGAGAGAGAATAGCTATCTCACTTGTAACTGAAATACAGACAAGCCACTTAATTCTTAACCCACGCTCACACAAGAAAGAAACCTTGGTGACAAATTGCCCTTTTCAAGTTGACTTTTACTACCAAGGCAATCAAACAAACCTTCTTAAGAAAATACATCACATCATGGTTTATGAATAGTGAATAGTTAATGAACGATTGATGAAATAAAGAATCGCTTCATTGGTTGATATTGAAACATTGAGGAAACACAGACCTCTGATTAAATGTTAAGTGCATGGTCTTACTATGGAAGGGCATGCCACAAGAAAGATACTTGAGGTTGTGTCTCTGATGAATCCATTGGAAATCCAGGGTTTTCCTGTCTCTCTTTTTGCTTACAAATTCTCAGAAAAAGCAACAGTCTTTCCATGCACTTCTATGATGCTATTCTGCTTCATCACAGATCCAAGTCTGTGGGGCCAAATAACCATCCCTGGGCAAAAACCATCATAATAACGAACCAGAATATATGTTCCCTTGTTATAAATTGATATACCTCAGCTATTGTTTATAGTAACGTAAGGAAGACCAAAACAGCAAGGATGTCACAACAAAACTGTAGGCTATAGGCCTTCCTCATTATTCAGCTCATGGTAACTGTTACAGATGTATTTTAACTGCTTTCACTACTACATGTTATTTTCGTCATTAAGATCTGGCATTATGCTGAAGATTTCAAATTTATGTAACTTCCTATATACACTCATTTACTAAATAAAAGGATAACTTCTGATGGTTAAGACTAAAGTATATTGCTGGTGGTAGTGGTGTTTCTAGAAGGCAGAACTTCACTGCTTTGATTTGAAAATAGAAGGGAAGAGAAGAAGACATGGGAAGTTTCTAGGTCTGGTAGTTAGGCAAAGATTTATTTTGGTAGCTAAAGAGCATTGTACATGAAAATCTCTTCCTTTGTTTTATTTTTAATGCATTTTCGTGCAATAGTTGAGAAATAATATATTCATGCATTGTGTTATGATTATTTCCACAATCCACATTTCTCAATCTCCTCTCAATGTCTCCTTCCCATTTCATGTCCTTCTTAGCCTTCGGACTGTCCACTGGAGCATAGACAACCTTGAAGAAAACTGACTCTACGTTCCCTGGAATTATCAACTGCCCACAAATTTTCAGCTAGGATTAGGGCCTGGAGAATGCCTCCTCCATTCACACTGGAATATTTACTGGCTTGGTCTTGTCTAAGCAACCACAATCGCTATTATGGCGACAGAAGACAACCAATCACTCGTAGATTCTGTCGCAATTCTTTGATATTCATCTCATGCTGACCTTAAACTTGTGACAGGTGATCCTCCTGCCTCAGTCTTCACAATTCTGTGACTATAGGCACGTACTCCCAGCTGCAGTTGAAAATCTGATTTATAATTTTGTACGTTTAAGAATCACAGCATATACTGACTCCAAAGACTTATAAAGCCTCTTTTATATGTACAACATAAATAGTGGGATAAAATAGGATTTACAAATTCAAAGTGGGTTCACAGCCTCATAGTCTATTTTAGGGTAAAATTATTTATAATCAGATAAATACTATGAATATTTTTAAAGTCATTTCTGACTCAGAGTTAACTACATAAAATATATAAAATAAAAATCATTTTTATGGTTTCCACTATGATGCTTAATTTTATTACTTAGTATTCAAAATATTTATGGGAGTGAATTTGTGTGATCATATTTTCCTCTAATACCTATGTGTTTAATTGTAGAAGCTATAATTTCATTTAAGTTTCAAAATTTATTTTGGATATTAAAGTGACATATTATTACAGGAATGTGTAAGTGATAAAAGCTAAGCAACAAAAGTGCAAAGTCAATATAAATGCTTCATTAATTAGTCTAAAAGATTTCAAGGGTTACTTCTTAAATTAGAGCTATTTAACTTATATATAGTTATAATAAAACAAATGAAAGTCATAAGATTATTTCATACAGAAGCTCAGTAATTCACTCAAAATGTTTCTTGGTCTGCAGATAAGAACATCAATTGGAATGAGAATGAAAAAAAAAAGTATCTGCAAACAAACTTCACTTGCATTTTGCAGTACTTTGCCTCACCCTGTAATTCTAGTAAAAATTCTTATCCCTTTAATACATCGTGCAACTGAACATACCAAAGTATCATTTGAAGGAATCCTAACTGCTGTATCAGACTTTTAGCTCTTTAATAATTCCCTTTTGTTCTCAAGATAACAGCTAAGTTCTTTCTATGTCTGTAAGGTCCTGCCTTGTCTGAATCCTGCTATCTGGAATCATATTGTATGGTTTAGTCTTGCTCTAGGCTGACCCTCTGCTGATATTTATTTCCTCCTGGACAATAGGTCACAACCTCCCAGGGACTTTGTTTGATAATTTTCTGAAACAATTTCCTTATTTTCCCCAGATCAGTTAACCTGCAAGCACCCAGAATTTGCTCAAAAATGCACCCTGGAACTTTCTGACTAATTTATATTTAACTATTATGTTCTTCCAGAACATGACTCTTCTTTCAATGTTTTTTTGTTATATCTTTGATGACTGGTGAGGTCAATTCTCCAATCACACAGAATATATGAAAATAGAATATATTCCACCTTCCTATTATAATTATAATCTCTCTTTTTTTTTACATAAGTATAATAAACATTTTTTAATTTCTACAATTTTTTTTCATTTTTGAATGGCATTACTGGTTTCTAAAGAAGAGATTTTTTTTTTTAGTAGACAAAGAATTTTTAATTTTTAATTTTTTTTATTTTTATCAGTTACATTTTATTAATTCTGTATCCCAGCCGTGCCCCGAACCCTCATTCCCTCCCAGTCCCTCCCTCCCTCCCTCATCACCACTGTGCCCCTTTCCAA
>REGO01000189.1:3092514-3105061 GCA_010120015.1 Rhombomys opimus
CTCTCTCTCTCTCTCTCTCTCTCTCTCTCTCTCTCTTTTTGTGTGTGTGTGTGTCTGTGTGTGTGTGTGTGTGTGTGTGTGTGACTATGTGAGTTTGTGTGGTTAAGGTCTCAGGGGATTTTCCCTATCCAGCTTCCCATTTTCCTTGATGCTTTCTCTGTTCTGCTTATGTTTTGGTGGGCATTTAGTGAAACTTTATGAGTATATCTTCTGATGATACTAGGAAGCATAATTTCATAGCAAATTTCCAGATCCTACGGCACTTACAATATTTCTGCCTTCTCTTCCACAATGTTCTCTGAGCTGCCAGTGTGGGGGGTTTTGTAGATATATCTCTTGGGACTGGGGTCCAAACTCTGCATTTTAATTGGTTGTGGTTTTCTGTAATTATCTTTGTTTGTTGTGAAGAGAACTTTTCCTTGATGATGATGAAGCCTGCTCTCATATGTGGGTATGAAAGCAATTGTTTGGATTGTGTTAGGGATTATGTTGGTTTAGTAATTAGTGGTTGCATATTCTCATTAATATAAATGAGATCATTAATACTGAGCTACTAGCTGGGTTTTGAGTACCAAATAAGATTTTCCCGTTTGCATTTATTTAAAATTACTTAAACATTTTTTTTTCTTCTTTTAAATTCATGATTTCAGATCATGCTATAGATGGTCATGAGCCACCTTGTAGTTGCTAGGAACTGAGCTCAGGACCTCTAGAAGAGCAAACAGTCCTCCTTACTACAAATCCATGATTTCACAGAAATTCAGGAACAGCCTAGTTGACTCATTTCTACCAAATAGATTGTTTCAAAAGTTAATTAAGGTCACTCCAATATTAGGGTACAGAGGAAACAATAGAGAAGCCATCCTCACAAAGAAAGCAAATTCTTATCTGGAAAATTTCAGAGTTTTTTTATCTACCATTTTTTAATAGATTTTTTAAAGAAACATCTAGACAAAGAAGTCATGTAATCTGTGTCCAGATTCCTAGCCATAACAATAGTGCAATAAGTCTTCATCGTGACAAAATTTTAAATTCTCAAGTAATACTTTGGAGCACTAATCCATACCTAACATATTCTTGATATTAGATATTAGATGATATTAGACATCTAATCTTTCTTATTCACCTAAGATACATTTGGTTTATGTTAAAATAGGTCCCCAGTACTTCCTTAAAACATATTTTCCCTGTTATTTTAGAAAATGAAGCCTTTTCAACAATTTCCATCTTTACCCCACTATTTAAAGTTACATGAGCACACTGGCAATGATATCAAGAATATTATTGTTTGATTATAAGAGAGCAATTGTTAGGTGTTTTCCTTTGTACTTCATCACTGCAAAGTCTAATAAAAGAAGTGAAATGTAATTTTATTTTAGTTGGAATGCAAACGAGCAGGTGAGGTTTAGGCAAGTGCATTTGTTGTCTGTGTGCTAATAATTTGTGCATTCTGTAAAGAATGCTTCCTCATTTGCTGTGGATATAATTGCTGATTTAAATAGACATTCTTTTCCTTACCCCGAATTTTATTTCAGAGATATTCCCACACTATTTACATGCTTAAATCTTCCAAACACTTTCCTAAATTTGCACCCCATGGGACATTGAACCCCTTCTTTTCTTCTTTACCATGCAGCTCCAGCGGTTCTGAATTTGGTATTTGGCTAATAGCTGTATTACCTTTCATGCTGAGTCCAAAGCTTTACCTCCCTCAAGCTTTACTTTTGCCAACTGGAAAATTTTCCATCATGTCAAGAAAACCCACTGTGCAGTATGCTTAGGGACTGGGTCCTCTCTTGCTGAGTGACAGCTATTCAATAGAGAAAAGAGCTACAGAGAGATGCCGATACGTATTAAGCTCAGTGAAGAGAATGAGCTTTGTATTTCAAAATGTCACTTTTCTTAGAGTTCAGTGGGAGTGAGTGGCTATAATAAGGTAATTTCTAGAGGGAACCATACTGTAGTTCATTGTATAAATAATTGATTTGATCAGGTAAAATTATTGTGCCTAGTCCTGAATGACCTTTCAGATGAATTACTGGGTTTTCACTACAAAAGCAACCAGAGCTTATAGTAAGATGTCAAAGAAATCCATATACAGTAGTTTTCTATAAAAAGAAGGGTTATTAAATGGCACTATTTCCTTTGAATAACTCAAATATGATCAGTTATTTCCCTGTGTACAAGTAGAGACAGCATATCTTGGATTTTATTTGTATGTTCAAGGTCAAACACTAACAGTGAAGTATTTCAAACCTGTCGTGAATACACCTGTTATAGAAAATATTTTTTAAATAAAATTCATAACATAAATGATTTTACAATACAGAGGAAAGAGTTTTCTTTATAATATCTGTACCTATTATTAGAATATGCCAAAAGACTATGTTTTAAGAAATTGTCAAACTTGACCATTTATAGAACAAGGTTTACTTTCTTAGTGTCTTAATTTGTATTCAATAAGTTTTTAATTGAAAAATAATTATGTTACATTTCTTTATCCTCTTCCTTGCTTTTGATTTCCTAGATACTCTCTCTGGAACCTCTCTAAAGAATACCCCCAACACAGTCAGGTTGATGACCTATTTATATTTTACTATTATTTTTGCATTATAAATATATATGCATATCATCCACACACATAGATAATATTTTTGTCTATGTTGTGTGTGTGGATTAAGGACTGACCACTCTGCATTGAACCACCAGTAAGGTAATCCATGGGGTCACTGAATTCACCCATAGGACAGGCTAATTCTCCTTTTCACAACAGTAATTAGTGTTCTGTAGATTTTAGTCTATGGATGAGATTGCACAGTTTTCCCATTTCATGTTAAATTGACTGACCGTTGCTTTTGTTCCTATTTCTAGAAGAAAAATAGCTATTTTTGCTGTTAAATAACAGACATTCCAGTAGTCCTGGTCTTAGACTCCTTCCATCCCTTTCTCTTTGATGTTCCCGGAGCCACAGATGTCGTATATGTATCCATTGGTACTGTGTTATCCATGATCTGTTGATGACTGCTACCTTGTATTCCATTGGGTTTTTCTGTGATAGTCTCTATTTCCTGTAAAAATAGGTTTCTTTGATATGTGTTAATTTTGCAATTCTATATGTTGTAGCAATAAGATTTAAAATGTAGTAAGAAATTATTATGGTCTATCAAAAATGGTACTAGTAGATTCTTTACTGAGATTCACGACCTCACTACCCCTTGGCTGCTAGCTAGATTTCCAGTAACATGCATGATTCTTGGGAAAACTGGATGCCCACCTGAACAAGAAGGAAATTTGAACCATATGTATCACCCTGAAAAAATAAGATCTAACATGCTTAAATACATTAATATGGATGCTGAAAAACTAAAATGTCTAGAAGAAAATATAAGCCTAACCTAGAAGATACAGGTAGAGGAAAGGACTCCAAGTAGTGTGCTGTTTATCAATAAATTAGGGCCAACAACTGATAATTGAAACCTCATAAAACTAAAAAACATTTTCTACAGCCAAAGTAGCTATCAAGTGCAAGAAAAAGAAAGCCACAGAATGGGATAAAGATTTTTCCAGGTATGCATGTAGCAGGGTATTAAGATGCAGAATACAGAAATAATACAATAAACAAAAAGTCAGAAAAACAAGTGACGAAGTTACAAAAGGAGCTAGAGATCTAAACAGGGTTCTCACTAGGAGTCAAATTGTCCTCATCATGATAGGTCATCTATGTTTATTAAAATAGATCACTATTCTCTTTCTTCTCAGAAGTTTTATATAACTATATCTTTTACAGCTCTCATATATACATTAATTTAATACATCTGTTTATTATGGATTATAAAAGATGGCTGCATATGGCTGTCCTCAAAATAATTAATAGATATAGACAATTAAAAAATAAAAATAGTTTCATGAGATCACATTTATTGATTGTTGCTCTTAGAGCCTGTGGGGTTGGTGTTCTGTTCAGAAAGTTGTCTCCTGTGCCAATGAGTTCTAGGCTGTTCCCCAATTTTTTTTCCAACTGATTTAAAGTATCTGGTTTTATGTTGAGGTCCTTGATCCACTTCGACTTTAGTTTTGTGCAGGGTGATAAATATGGATCTATTTTCATTTTTCTGCATGTAGACATCCAGTTGGTCCAGTACAGTTTGTTGAAGATGCTGTTTTTTTTTTCCATTGAGTGGTTTTGGCTTCTTTGTCAAATATCAAGTATTCATAGGTGTGTGGGTTTATTTCTGAGTCTTCTATTCGGTTCCATTGATCCTCCTTTCTGTTTCTATGACAATACCATGTAGTTTTTATTACTGTTGCCCTGTACTACAGCTTGAGATCGGGGATGGAGATACCTCCAGATGATCTGTTGTTGTACAGGATCGTTTTGGAGATTCTGGGTTTTTTGTTTCTCCATATGAAGCTGAGAATCTTTTTTTCAAGGTCTGTAAAGAATTGAGTTGGTATTTTGATGGGAATTGCGTTGAATCTGTAGATTGATTTTGGCAGGATGGCCATTTTCACAATGTTAATCCTACCAATCCTTGAGCACGGGAAATCTTTCCATCTTCTGATAATGAGACCTCATGAAACTGAAAAGCTTCTGTAAAGCAAAGGACACCATCATCAAAACAAAACGACTGCCTACAGATTGGGAAAGAATCTTCACCAACCCTTTATCTGAAAGAGGGCTAATATCCAGTATATATAAAGAACTAAAGAAGCAGAAAAGCAACAAAACAAGTAATTTAATTAAAAAAGGGGGAACGGAGCTAAACAGAGAATTCTCAATGGAGGAACATTGAATGGCAGAGAAACACTTAAAGAAATGCTCAACCTCCTTAGCCATTAGGGAAACGCAAATCAAAACAACCCTGAGATTTCACCTTACACCCATCAGAATGGCCAAGACCAAAAACTCAAGTGACAACACAGGCTGGAGAGGTTATGGAGAAAGGGGAACCATCCTCCATTGCTGGTGGGAATGTAAACTGGTACAACCACTTTGGAAGTCAATCTGGTACTTTCTTAGATAATTAGGAGTAGTGCTACCTCAAGACCCAGCTAAACCACTCCTATGTATATACCCAAAATTAGCTCAAGTACACAACAAGGACATTTGTTCAACCATGTTTGTAGCAGCTTTATTTGTAATATCCAGAACATGGAAACAACCCACATGTCCGTCAACGGAGGAATGGATACAGAAATTGTGCTATTTTTACACAATGGAATACTACTCAGCAATCAAAAAAGGAGGAAATCATGAAATATGCAGGCAAATGGTGGGATCTAGAAAAGATCATTCTGAGCGAATTATCCCAGAAGGAGAAAGACAAACATGGTATATACTTGCTTATATAGACCTACAAAATATGATAAACATAATGAAATCTACACACCTAAAGAAGATAATCAAGAAAGCAGACACGGGTGAAGATGATCAATCCTCATTTAGAAAGACAAATGGGATGTGCATTGAACTTATAACAGGAGTCTGCCGAAAAAGGCATCTGAAAGACTCTACCTAGCTGTGTTTCAAAGCAGACACTAAGACTCATAACCAAACCCTCGGGAGAGTGCAGGGAATCATATGAAAGAAGGGGAGTTAGTATGATATGTAAAGGATAGGAGCACTACAAGGACCAAATATATCTGGGCACAGGGTCTTTCCTGAGACCGACACTCAACCAAGGACAATCTATGGAACTTCTGCTCAGATGTGGCCCATGGTAGCTCAGTAATCAAGTAGTTTCCCAAAGTAAGGGAAACAAGGACTATTTCTAACAGGATCTCAAGAGCAGGCTCTTTGACCTCCCCCCCCCCAGGGGAGGAGCAGTCCTGTTAGGCCACAGAAGAGGACTTTGCAGTCAGCCCTGAAGATACCTGACAAAACAGGGTCAAATGAAAGGGGAGGAGGTCCTCCCCTATCAGTGGACTTGGAAAGGGGAAGGAAGGAGACCAGGGAGGGAGTGTGGGGTTGGGGAGGGAATGAGGGAGTGGGATACAGCTGGGACACAGAGTTAACAAAATGTAACTAATAAGAAAAATAAAATTAAAAAAATATTTAAAATAATAAAAAACAAAAATAATCAGCTGCAGTTCTCTTAGTCTCTTGGTAATTCAGCTCATAAAGTCTGTGCATAAATTGGTATACAATTTCTGCAATCATTGTGAATGTAGAATCAAACATTTTTATCTATATCCATACATATAATCAATATGTTCATATGCTTATTAATAAAGCATTTAAATACATAGGCATGCAACCGAAAATATCATTCAAGTACAGTTTTCAGAATATGTGAAGTTTATCCTCTTATGGAGAGTATTTTCTATTTTGAAAATGTAATATATAGTATATCAATAAATAAAGACTATGATAATATTTAATAATATACATTATTAAGACTACATATGCTTTAGGTAAAGCTTTTGACTACAAAGAAAGAAAACGTATTAAGATGTCCAGTAAATGCTGCCATATGAAATTATCTCATTGAGAGATTGATAACCAAGACAGTAGCATAAAATTCCTGACAAGAAGCCGGGCATGGTTGCACACTGAAGCACTCAGGGAGGCAGAGGCAGGTGAATCCCTGTAGGTTCGAGGCCAACCTGGTCTACAAAGCAAGTTCAGAACATCCAAGGCTACACAGAAAAACCTGTTTCAAAAAGTTAACAACAACAACAACAAAAAGAATCCTAACAAGAAAAATATATGATAGAGAATCCCAAGAGTTGAAAATACAGTGTCATAGCCACCAGAGGACTTGAAGACTCTCAAATTTGCCAATTTTTCCTATTTTTTTTAAGTAGAATGAAATAGAGAATGCAAACATGTGTTCTCCTATACCAACAATGCAAATGAAAAATGTGTGTCAGCACCTTTAATACTCTCAAGTTTTCTTATTCTTTTAAGTGTTGTTGTTATTTCCTCCCAAACTCAAGTGAATTGTTGGAAGCACTGACAAAAAACAGCCTGTGTTTGTTCTAATTAGGATTTTAAGATTTTGCATAATTGGCTTGAATAAAGTAAGAAAATTATGTTTTTCCTTTTTTTTCTCGCATTTCTTTGAATTCAATCCAAGTCCTTTTACTTACCAGGCAAGTGTTCTATCACTAAACTCCACGTAAAACCTAAAAATGAGCAATTTGTTTTGAAATACATATTTATCATTGGAAGGTGCAATCTTTTGATGCAGTGCTTATGTCTCTAGGCTATAAGCAAAACCATAATTTACCCGACAGTTAAGTCCACAGTGAAGGACTCATGATGACTTATTTGTCATGAGTAAATATTTAAGTAATTTGAAAATAAAATTATTCCTTCAGAAAAGGGTCTCATTCACTGTGTAGTCTAAGCTGCCCAGGAATGCCTAGTCTTTCTGCAACTACTTCCTGAGGGCTGGGATTACAGTTATATAGTGAAATGCTGAGGTGGGGGAGTGGGGAGGATTACCAGTTTTCATATTTAAATATAATCTCATTAATATTAAAACTATGTCTTTAAAAATATATCTACACAATTGATTCCTTTATAATCTGTAATAAGTAATCCCTGTTGGTCAAATGTTCAGCAGGACTTCTTTGGCAAGGTGATAAAATACTAACAGTTTTATGTGAGACAGTAAGCAAAAGTAGTTAGAATAAACCAAGATAGGCTTTGATCCAAAGTAAAAAGCATAAGAACAATTACACGTGATGAAGAGGCTAATAGGACAGCTAAATTTAAAGGCAATAGAGCAAGAAGAATTGAGTAACATGCTTTCTAACAAGGAGAAACTCCCGAAGGGAAAACAGGATAGACATCAGAAGCGTTAGAAAAGAAGAAACAGGACTGGACCTACCATAGACACTCTAAAAGAGCCCAACAAGCAGCAGATTGAAGCAGATGCAGAGCCTCACGGCCAAACTTTGGACAGAGTGCAGGGAGTCTTACGGAAGAAGGGGTATATAAAAAGACCCAGAGAAGACAGGGACTCCACAAGAAGACCCAACAATGCTGAAAAAGCTGGCTGATGAATCAACCAAAGACCATGCCTAGGGAGGACATAGACCCCGTCCCCTTCCCCCACCCCAGGGGAGATGTAGCCAATAGACAGCTGTCTCCACTAGTAAGGGGAGAGGAGCAGCCTTACCAGGCCACAGAAGATGACAATGCAGCCACCCCTGATGAGATCTGATAGACTAAGATCAAAAGGAGAGGAGGACCTCCCCTATCAGTGGACTTAGGGAGGGGCATGTGTGAAGAAGGGGATGGGAGGGTGAGATCGGGAGGGGAGGAGGGAGGGGCTTATGGGGGGATACAAAGTGAATGAAGTGTAATTAATAAAAATAAAAAAGGAAAACAAAAACAAAAACAAAACAAAAACTTAAGGAGTTCAGATGCAGATCTCCCTGGATATGCATAAATGTGGATATATGTGTATGTGTGTATCCTGATATATAAGTATATATGTATGTATGTATACATATATAGAATGAGAAACAAATGTGATAATTTGCAGAACTTAAATAAATCTTAAAGCTCATAAAAATAAATAAATAAATAAATAAATAAATAAATAAATACAGTGTGAGCAATTTGTATGCATTTGCACAGTAAGCTGCGGTCTCAGGACACAGACTTGGCACCAATAGACCCAGGTTCCTGTGTGCTCAACCTGAGGAATCATTTTCCTATTGTCCCAGTAAAGAACAGGTTTCACCACAGTGGTGGAGAGTTCATTAATCACAGCTGATTCTACTGCCTCAGCTGAGAAGCACACTCAGATTTTCAGATGAAATGTTTTAGGAGTGCCCCATAGCTCAGTTACAATGGAGTCATTCTCCCCTCTGGAACCACACAAATGAAAACACCATTGTTTACACTTCTCTCATAGGTCTTTACTATCTAAGATCCCAAGAGAACAGACCATTAGGCTCTGCTTTCAGTACTGCACAGCTTCCCCTGACCTAAGTTCCGGAAGCTTCCATAGTCCTTCCTCAGAAATAACCTGAGACAAATATGCCATATAGTTGGGTCCATCACAATACCTAAATACTTCGGTAATAGTTTTTGTTCCAGTTCCTTTTCTGTTGCCGTGATTAAGAATCCTCTGGTCAAAAATAACCTAGTGGGCAGAAAATGGTTTACTTGGTTTTGCAGCCCATCACTGATGAAATTTAAGGTGAGACTTGAAGGCGGTGAGTTGAGGAGAGGGTCTGCTTATCATTCCACACACCATTAACTCTGTCCAAGAACATTATCCACAGCCAAGGGGGTAAACACTTCTAGATGTTTGAGCACACTCATACTTGAATAACTTTCTTATCAATCTAGGGATCATCTGCCCAAGAAATGATTCAACCACACAGTGGGATGAGCTTACATCAACTAACAACGAAGACAATCTCCGTAAACATACATATAATCTGCTCTGGACAATTGCTCAATCAAGCCTAGATCTTAGTTGGCTCTAGGTTGTGTCAAGTTAACAGTTAAAGCTAACGAGGACAGTGTATACTTATAGTAACCAGTAAATGGAAATGTGTTTAATGTGAAGTACTTATATTTGTTGGAATAAGCATCAGATAATCACAAAAATATTTCAAAACTGTACAATAAAGTTGTGTATTAGAGATCTGATATTAATATCACTATCTATAAAGTAGAATAAAAAAGTCACTTCCCGAGAAGAGAAGGGAGTTTAGGTTGTCTCTGTGCATGAACTTTGGTTGATGCATCAATCTCTGCAGTCCCCCTTGGGCCCAGCTTTTATTTTCAATTTTGTTGCTCTGCTTGTGTGGCTCCTGTCCTCTCTGGGTCCTTCTATTTCCTACTTCCCTGCACTCCTTACAAAGACTGGCTTTGTGTCTCTGTATCTGCTTTAATCCCCTGCTGGGTAGAGTCATTAAGAGAACATCTGTGGTAGGCTCCCATCCTGTTCCCTCTCTTTGTTCTTTTTTTTAATTTTTTTATATCAATTACAGTTTATTTACTTTGTATCCCAACTGTAGCTCCTTCACTCATTCCCTTCTAATCCCACCTACCCTCCCTCATCTCCTCCCTGCCTCTCTAAGGGGAGGTCCTCCTCCCCTTCCATCTGACCCTACTTTATTAGGTTTCTTCAGAGCTGGCTGCACTGTCTTCTTCTGTGGTGTAGCAAGGCTGCTCCTCCCTTGTGGGGGTGGCACGGAGGTCAAAGAGCCAGCCACTGAGTTCATGTCAGAGTCAGTCCCTGTTCTCCTTATTAGGGTACCACTTGGATGCTAAGCTGCCATGGGCTATGTCTGAGTAGGGGTTCTAGTTTATATCCATGCATGGTCCTTGGTTGGAGAATCAATCTCAGAAAAGACCCCTGTGCCCAGAAATATTTGGTCCTTGTGGCACTCCTGTCCTCTCCAACTCTTACTAACTCCCCCTTCTTTCATATGATTCCCTGCCCTCTCTTCTAACCCTCCCTTTGTCTATCATGCTTTACCTTCTGAATAATATTTAAACATCCTCCCCAGGATCCTCCTTATTGTTTAGCTTCTTTAGGTCTGTAGATTTTACTATGTTTATCCTACATTATATGGCCAATATCCACTTATAAGTGACTGTATACCACTCCTGTCTTTCTGATTCTAGGAAACCACACTGAAGATCATCTTTTCAAGTTCCATCCACTTATCTGTAAATTTCATTATTTCCTCATTTTTAATAGCTGAATATTATTCCTGCTCAGATATAGCCCAAAAACAGCACAGTCTTCCTGTAGGTTTCCCAGTAAGGGGGAAAGAGACAGTCTCTGACACGAACTCTGTTGCCTGCTGTCTTTTTTTTTCTAATTAATCTATTTTTTATTAATTAGAGTTCTTTCACTTTGTATCCCAGATGTAGTCCTCTCTCTTGTCCCCTCCCAATCCTACCCTCCCTCCTTCATCCATTCCAATCTCTAAGTCCACTAATAGGGGAGATGCTCCTCCCCTTCCCTCTGACCATAGCCTATCAGGTCTCCTCAGGACTGGCTGCATTGTCTTCCTCTGTGGCCTGGGAAGGTTGCTTCCCTCTCAAGGGGAGGTGATCAAAGAGCAAGCCACTTACTTCATGTCAGGAACAGGAACTGTTCCTGTTATTAGGGAACAGGAGACTGGGATGCCATGGGTTGTATTTGTGCAGGGGTTATAGCTTATCTTCATGCATGGTCTTTGGTTGGCATATCAGTCTCAGAAAAGACCACTGTGCCCAGACTTTTTGGTTTTGTTGCTCTCATTGTGAAGCTCCTGCCCCCTCCAAGTATTTTTATTTCCCCTTCATAAGATTCCCTGTACTCTGCCTAAAGTTTGACTATTAGTCTCAGCATCTGCTTTGATACCTTTCTGGGTAGAGTGGTTGCCTGCTCTTTGATCACTTCTGCCTGGCAGTGAGACCCAGTCAGCCTACAAAGAAAGAGGATCCAGGCAGTCTTGATAGGGACCTGATAGGCTAGGATCAGAAAGTAGGGGAAGAGGACTTCCCCTATCAGTGGACTAGGGAAAAAGAATGGGGAAGAAAGAGGGAAGGAGGGTAGGACCCAGAGGAAATGGGGGAGGGGACTACAACAGGGATGCAAAGTGGATAAATTGTAAATAATTGATAGCAACAATAATAATAACAATAATAATAAAATCAGGAAAAAAGAATGAAATCTTGAGAAATAAAAAACTCACTACCTTACACTCTCTGGTCTCTCAGGCTCTCACTTCCTAACTGACCACCTGCCAAAAGACCAGGTCTGTTGCTCCCCACATGCCCAATCCCACCTCTATTTCTTGTCTCCATATCTCAGCCACCAATGGGCAGGCAATCTCTCCTGGATTGGAGGTAACACAGGCCACCAAGATTCCCCCTTCCAACTTGGATAGAGACTACCTGCTCAACCACAGGCCACATCAGCCAGTAGACTATAGAAGAAACAGAATCCAAGAAACAAAACACCCATCCAAAAATGACAAACTCAAAAACCCATCCAAATACCCATAATTATCATGCACCCAGATACATAATTGCCAGCTTCAGAATACAATCAGCAGCAGCCAGGGTCATATGTCACCACCAAAGCCCATACATCTTACTATAGCATAACTGAAGCAAAAGAAAAAGGCCTCAAAAGCATCTTTGTTATGGTGACACAGGTCCTTAAAGAAGTAGATAAATGCTTTAAAGAAATCAAGATGTTCAGGAACCTTGAACAATCTTCTGACCCTGGGGAAAGCCAGCCCACAGCTTAAAATAGCGTCTGGGTAGCCAACCCCAGCGTGCCTTGTGGGCAATGCAGATAGGTCCACATACACAGAAGCAAGCTAGATCCTCAGCCTTAGCCAAATATGGAGTTGTTTGTGACAGAGAGCACTCACCATCGGGAAGGTGGAAGGCAGAAACCAGCTCCCTCTTTAAGGCGCGGCATCACGCAGCTCTCTACAGTTCCCCCTTTTTGTTTTAGACGCATCAGGCAAGAGTAGAGGTCTGATCTCTGATATTAGAAATAAATTGGGACTTTGTACCAATGTTCATTTAGGTGTCATCCACCCAAAGAGCATCAGACCCGTCCGA
>REGO01000189.1:3106153-3116784 GCA_010120015.1 Rhombomys opimus
AAGAAATCAAGATGTCCATCATCGGAGGAATGGATACAGAAATTGTGGTATTTTTATGCAATGGAATACTACTCAGCAATCCAAAATGAGGAAATCATGAAAATTTCAGGCAAATGGTGGGATCTAGAAAAGATCATTCTGAGTGAAGTATCCCAGAAGGAGAAAGACTAACATGGTATATACTCACTTATATAGACCTACAAGATATAATAAACATAATGAAGTCTATACACCTAAAGGAGATAAATAAGAAAGCAGACACAAGGCAAGATGATCAGTCCTCACTTAGAAAGACAAATGAGATGTGCATTGGACATATGACAAGAGTCTACCACAGAAGGCATCTGAAAAATCCTACCAAGCAGCATTTCAAAACAGATACTAAGACTCAAAACCAAACCTTTGGCAGAAGGGGATTTAGTATGACTGGGAAAGGATAGGAGTCCCACAAGGACCAAATATATCTGGGCACAGGGTTTTTTTCTGAAACTGTTTCTCCAACCAAAGACCATGTATGGATATAACCTAGAACTTTTACTCAGACCAAGCTCGTGGTAGCTCAATAACCAATTGGTTTCCCATAGTAGGGGGAACAGGGACTATCTCTGACAGGAACTCAATGGCAGGCTCTTTGACTCCCCATCCGCCAAGGGAGGAACAGTTCTGCTATGCCACAGAGGAGGACTTTGCAGCCAGCCCTGAACATACCTGATAAAACAGAGCCTGACGAAAGGGGAGGAGGTCCTCCCCATTCTGTGGACTTAGAAAGGGGCAGGGAGAAGCTGAGGGAGGGAGGGTGGAATTGGGAGGGAATGTGGGAGCGGGATGCAGCTGGAATGCAGAGTTGATAAAATGTAAATAATAATAACAAACAGTAAAAAAAAAATGAAATCAAGAAAAAGACAAAAAAATTGAGGGAAAATGAGTAAATCCCTTAAAGAAAGCCATGAAACAAACAAACAAATATCTGAACAAAATGAATAAATATGTTCAAGACATAAAAAAATGGAAATATAAATAAAACACAAAACTGATGAAATTCTGAAAAGGAAAAAATCTGGGAATTTGAAACAGAACTATTGATGCAAACCTCACCAACAGAATAAAAGGTATGTGAGACAAAAATCTCAGGGGTTGATATACAATAGAAGAAATAGATACATTAGTCAATGAAAAAAATTATATCTAAATCCTTCCTTACAGAAAACCTCCAGGAAATATGGATCACTAAGTACAGACTAAAGGTAAGAATAATAAAAATAGAAGGAAAAAAAAAACAGCTAAAAGGCGTAGACAATGATTTCAGCAAATTCATAGAGGAAAATTTTCTTAACCTGAAGAAGGAGATACCTTTAATGATTCAAGAAGTGTACAAAATATATTGAATCAAAAAAGAAAGTCTGCTTGCCACAAAATAATCAAAAGCTCTAAGAATGAACAAAAACTCTAAGAAATAACTCAGTGTCTGGCTCTTTGAACTCCCACCCCCTAAGGGAGGAGTAGTCTTTCGAAACCACAGAGGAGGACATTGCTGCCAGTCCTGATGATACCTGATAAACTAGGGTCAGATGAAAGGGGAGGAGCACCTCCCCTTCAGTGGGCAGAGGGGCAGGGAGGAGATGAGAGAGGGTGGATGGGATTGGGAGGGAATAAAAGTATGGCAACAGCTGGGATACAATGTGAATAAACTGTTATTAATATAAAAATAAAAATAAAAAAGAAATTAGGGAAACAACACCCTTCACAGATATAAATAATATAAAATATCTTGTGGTAACTCTAGCCAAGCAAGTGAAAGACTTCCATAACAAAAACTTCAAGTCTTGAATAAAGAAATTGAATTAGCTATCAGAAATTGGAAAGATCTCCAATGTTCATGGATCAGTAGAACTAACACAGTAAAGACTGCTATGCTACTAACAACAATCTACAGATTCTGCCCAATCCCCTTCAAAATTCAGACACAGTTCTTTACAGACCTTGAAAGGGCTATACTAAATTTCATATGAAAAACAAGTAACCCCACATAGCTAAAAAATTTTGCCACAATAAAAGAATATCTGTAGGTACCACCATTATAATTTTCAAGCTGTACTACAAAGCTATAGCAACAAAACCACATGATATTTCCATAAAAACAGAATTTTATGAAAGTAATTGAATGGAAGACCCAGACATAAATTCGCACATGTATAACATCCTGTTTTTTTTGTTTTTGTTTTTGTTTTTTTTTTTAGAAGCCAGAAATACACAATGGAAAAAGAAGGCACCTTCAACAAATAGTGCTGGTATAAGCATCTGTCTGTATGCTGAAGTATAAAAATAAATCCATTATTATTGCCCTGAGCAAAACTCAAGTCCTAGTGGATCAAAGAACTTTATAGAAGAGAAAGTAAAGAAAAGCCTTGAGCATATTGGCAAAGGAGATAATTTCCTAAAGTAGAACACCAGTAGAGAAGGCACTAAGATTGACATTCAGTAAATGTGTCCTCATGAAACTGAAAAATCTCCTTTAAGGCAAAGGGCACTGTTGAACAGGATAAACAGGACAAAAGAACATCCTAAAGTATGGGAATATACATTTACCAACTCCATACCTGATTGAGAGCTAATATTAAAAATATATAAAGAATCAAGTAATTAGACATCAACAAACTAATCAGTATAATTAAAAATGGGGTACAGATATAAAAAAACGAATTTCCGTTAGAGGAGTCTGAAATGTTCAACATCCTTAGCTAACAGGGATATGCAAATTAAAACTACTTGAGATGCCATCTTACACTATCAGGAGGGCTAAAATTAATAACTCATGCTGGTGATGATGTGCAGTAAGGGGAACACTCCTCCCTTGCTGGTGGGAGTAGAAATTCATATATCTACTGCGGAAATCAGTATGATGGTTTAGAAACCTGAGAATCGATTTACCTCAAAACCCAGCTATACAACCCTTAGACATATTTGCAAAAGACACTCCATCCATGAGTACGCTTGCTTAACTATGTTCCTATCAGCTTTATAGATAATAGGCAGCAAAAGGAAGCAACCTAGATGTCTCTCAATTGAAAAATTAACAAAAAAGTGGCATATTTACACAATTAAGTATTACTAGGCTATTAGTAAAAGTGACCTCATGAAATTTGCCCACAAATGAATTAAACTAGAGAAGATCATCCCGAGTAACCTGGACATAGAAAGACAAATGTGATATATATTCACTTATAAATGTGTATTATCTGTTAACTAAAGGATAATCACTCTACTATCCAACAGATTCAGAGATCGAAGGCTCTAGAGGAGAAACATATCTTCCTCAGAAAGAGAAATTGGATAGACTTTATGTGTGGGCTAGGGTCTGGGGGTTGGTGAGGGTGGGAGCAGGAGATTAGATGTGGGAGAGGGGAATGGAGGGGAAAAGCTGATAAGAAACTGCTGGAATAGGTGGGAATTTAGGGAGTGATGTGGAAACTTCCTATATCTTATGATGGTGAATCTAGAGAGGATTCCGAGTAATGGAGAAAATGAAGTCTGAACCAGCCATCTTCTGTAACCAGGCCAGACTTCTAGGGATGGCTCTGGAGCACCAATCCTGCCACAAAATCTAGGACCCACGCCTGTCCTGCCTGCAAGATTCCTGCAGAGGTGGAGACTCAGAATTTGTGTGAGTGACCAAACAATGGTCTAATCTGAAGTTCAAGTCTTGACAGGGAGCCCACTACAGATGGTTGATAGTTCAGGCAACTTGAAATAACTTTACAAAAATACACTAAGTGCAAAAAAAAAAAGCAATGCACAAAGCTTGCTTAGTATTCATTCAAAAAAGTAATTTGTACAACTAAAGTTTAGAAGCAAAATAATTAGTGGATTCCTAGGTTTGCAGAAATGGTGAATGTAACAGAGAAGGCAAATTAAGCTTTAAGAGAGGAAGCTGGTGCTGCCCAGAGGGCTCAGTTGGTAAGGTATGTGCTATGCGATTGCAAGGACTTGAGGTTGGTTCTGCAGATCCCACATACAAAGCCTGGCAGCTGACCTATAATCCCAGCACTGGTGGGACAGCAGAGGGATGGATCCTCAACATTTATTGGTAGAACAGACCAGTTGACATAGTCAATTTGATGAACTAAGGTTGAGTGGTAAACTTGGCCACAAATTCCTAGTTAAAAAGGAAAGGTGGAACACTACCAAAATGGTGACTTTAACCTTACCACTCAATGGCACAAAGACACACATATACATACAACCCATGGCACATATACATACCACACTAATAAGTACAAACACATCAGACATCCAAATACACACACATACACATAGTAGAGAAAGCTTTGATATCCTGGTGTGAAGAATCTGCTTAGAATTTAGGATACAGTTGGAAGACTATATTTTGTAATGTTTTCTTTTTAGAAATAAAAATAGAGTTTATTAAATATGGAAAATGCCAAGATCATTACTGGATTATGTGAATTTTTTTCCTGACGGAAGCTGTTCCATTTGTACATTTTACTTGTACAATTAGGTGAATAGGGTAAAGTACTGTGAGCTATTTCTGTAATGCTTCTAACCATTGCTTCTAAATATATAATTATTTCAATAATTTAAAATCAAAGTAAAGTATTCTACTTCTTAGTTAAAAAGTTATAAGAGCCTAATCATAAACTAATCTTACTTTTAGTATTCCAATGAGGATTGGATCACATTTTTGTACACTTATTTTAAATAATAATTGCTTTAAGAACTGATCATAATTATTCTGTTTTTGTTGTAGAGCATTTCAAATTATCTGTTCATTTTTTCCTTTAATTGAAAATAATTTTATCACATAGCAAATTCTGATTACAGTTTCTCCTTTTCCTAATCCTCCCAGCAACTTCCTAACTGGACCCATCCCCATTCTGTCTTTTATTAAGTAATAACCAGGGAGCCAGGCACAGTGCCCTAGTACTCGATAAGGCAAAGGCAGGCTGATCTCTCTAAGTTCAAGGGCAGCCTGTTTTACAAAGCATGTCTAGGACAGCCAAGGTTACACAGAGACATCTTGTCTGAAAAAAAAAAAAGTGGTATATTTACATAATGGAATACTACTCAGCTTTTAAAAATAAGGAAATCATGAAATTTGCAAGCAAATGGATGGAACTAGAAAAGCTCATCCTGAGTGAGGTAACCCAGAAGCAAAAAGACATGCACTGTATATACTCACTTATAAATGGATATTAGCCACATAGTATAAACATACTAAAATCTACAGACCTAAAGAATCTAAATTCTCACTCAAAAGGAAAAACAGGATAGACACCAGAAGCAGTAGAAGAGAGGAAACAGGCCACCATAGACATCCTGTAAAAGATCCCAACCAGCAGAGGATTCAAGCAGGTGCAAAGACTCAGAGCCAAACTTTGGACAGAGCCCAGGGAATCTTATATAACAAGAGGTATATTAAAGGACCCAGAAGAGACAGGAACTCCACCAGAAGACCCAACAAAGCCAAAAACTCTGGGTCCAGGGGGGACTGCAGAGACTGATGCATCAACCGAAGATCATGCATAGAGACGACCTTGAACCCCTGCACAGATGTAGCCCATAGACAGCTCAGACTCCATGTTAGTTCCCTATTAAGAGTGGAAGAGACAGTCTCTGACATGAACTTTGTTGCCTGCTCCTTCAACACTATTTTTCTCTGATGGTGCAACTCAGCCTGCCCACAGAGGAAGAGGACCAGGCAGTCATGATGGGACCTGGTGGGGTAGGGTCAGACAGTAGATAAGGAGAACCTCCACCTATCAGTGGACGAAGGGAGAGGGATAGGGGAGGAAGTTGGGTGGAGGGTGGGACAGGGAAGAGATGAGGGAGGAGACTACAGCTGGATACAAATGGGAAAAATTATAATAATGATGACGATAATAATAATAATAAGAGTGTGTGAATGAATGAATGATCAAATAAGCAGGAATCTGTGGGATAACAAGATTAGAGTACAACTAAGTGACTTGTTCTGATCTAGTGCTGAAAATTTTTGCAGATGTCTCTTGAAAGAGTGTGTGTTGGAATAAAGGAATATACCTCTTTCTTTGTTACAATCTAAAATACACACCATACATCTAACCCATACTAGAAAATCAATGCTATTTGCTTGTCTTGTAGTCCATGTTAGCCTCTAACTGCTCTGTTGTTGAGAATGACCTTGATGACCTGCCTCCACTCCCTAAATGCTGTGATTAGGAGTGCACACCTTGTTTTAAATTTAAGAGATTTAGACTCCAATTCTATGTGAAGCATTGGCTTTTTGTTGTTGTTCCCATGTCTATACATATTCGGATAACTCCTTTTGCTTCTTTTTAAACCTCAAAGTTTATTCTTTTCTTTATTCTGGTATTCCCAGACACTAATTCCAAGAATATTTGTACCTAGAAGACCCTGTTATGGCTCTTTCTATATTAACCTCAAGAATTTCATCAAATCTCAGTAGAGAAATGCATAATTTATTGTCAGAAAAGCAATATCTAGCAAACAGCGCAAATATTGTTTTTCCGTTAGAATTTTAACAGAGATAGGTTAACTCCATATATATTTCAGCAGTGTTTTAAAGCAATACATAAATGGTATAAAAGTTTAAAGTCTATCTGAAGCAAGACATTTCCCTTATTTTTAATCTTTGATTATTTAATGTTTTTTCACATGATCAATTCACCTGTTCAATAATTTAATATTATTTAAATCTTAAATATAAAATACATAGTTCTGTAAGAACTATAACTTCTATGAAATACTCTATTAAATGATAAGCATGGGATATTAGTTTTAACTTCTATAATTTTTTTAAAAATCTTTTTTTTTGTGTGTGTATGAGTATTGTATCTGCAGGTATATGTACCCTGTGCATATATGGTGCCCATAAAGGCCAGAAATGGGCGTTCCTATGGGTCCTGGTAAACAAACATGGGTATATATATTATATATATAAACTTTTAACATTATTTGTCTATTTGTTCACTTTATATAAGTTAGCAATAAGGCTTATTCATTAAATTTATAAGATTGTGTTCAGTATTGTAGAATAGAGAAGATAATCTCAGGGAGGAAAAGTTGAAAAAAACTTTTTAAGACAAAAGAGCTGTGTAATTTTAGAAGATAATAGTAAGTGAAGAATGGGAGTTGTCAAAGTAGTCATATACCTAATTTGTATGCTGGTAATTAAACAAACCATTAAAATCAATATTTACACAGCCAGTCCTGATGAGACCTGATAGGCTGGGGTCAGAGAGAAGGAAAGGAGGACCTCTCCTATCAGTGCTCTGGGGTAGGTGCATGGGAGGAGATGAGAGAGGGAGGGTAGGATTGGGAGGATATGAGGGAGGGGGCTACAACTGGGATACAAACTAAATAATCTGTAATTAATAGAAAAATAAATAAATTTTAAAAATCAATAGTTATTATTTGTTAGACAGCTGCCATTTCGAAATAAAACTCAGTTAGGAAAATGTAGTGTCCTAGTAAAGCCAAGATGGCTTCTATAACTTGGAATGATGTTTTGTTATTGTATATTTTTATATTAAAATATTATAACACAATATAATATGATCCATATGAAGCAGGTGGTTAAGAAGCAAATAAATTACCAACAGATTTCTAATTAAAATGCACACTTACTCTTTCATGATAAACAACAGATGCGTGTTTACAAAAATACATTATAGTAGAATCAGGTCAATAGAATCTAAATGAACGAGGCTCAATTTATCTGTACTCTCTTTTGAATACAAGGGGATGATCTATTTAAAAGAGACACCACATAATGCAACATGAGTTCAGAGATTAATTTAAATGGGCCAATGAATATCATTTTCATAAGTTGCCTAAATAGAAATGCAAGTATCTGAGCAAGCAAGCAGATACAGGGAAGTCATCGAGCAAAATGTTAAAGGAAAGAAATGAGGGGATATTCTGGAATAATAGGGAACTCAATGTAATTATCTATTTTTTTAGTTTTATTTTTAGACATATTTCTTGTGTTTGAGTTTGTTGTGGGAGAGGGGGAAGAGTTCAGACATATGCATGACATGATGGGTCTGTGGCCATAAGAGGAAAATTTGGAGGAGCTGTTGCCTTCCTTCTACCATGTGGGTTCCAGGGATGGAACTCAGGTCATCTGGCTCAGGATCAGGCATAGGTCCCAACTGCAACATTAATATAGATAGTATGTCAAGGAATCTTACCATCGGAATTTATCTCTAAAACTCAGTGATATTTATTTGTAATATGGTCTTAATTTTAAAGTGTTCATGAACGAAAAATCACATTTACTTTTACGATAAAAGCTTTAAGAAAAAAAATGTTAACAAAACATTTTAACAGGTTGCATTTAGCAAAACATACCCAAAAGAAACCACAGTTCAAAGAATGCTTTAAGTCAGGGACTCACCAATTCCTTTAATTTAAAAATTGTAAATGAAATATAAAGTAGAATGAATGCATCAGAGATCCAACACCTTGGCATTCTCTAGAAATGTACATGTCCCCAGTGGGTCCACTGTGGTCTGCTTAAAGATCCATTCAACATACTTAAAACTACTCAGATAACAACACTTTTAAAAAATGATAATTGAGAAAAGCAGAAAAAAATTGTTGTAGCTTACTCAAAATTACATACTAGCAGAAAAGTTTACATTAGAAACACCAAAGAAGTATTTTTTCTTTTCACATTCCACTATTTATTTGTTTATTTATTTATTTACTTACTTATTTATTATCTCAATTTATTCACTTTTTATCTTGGCTGTGGCCCCCTCCCTTATCTCCTTCCATTCCACCTTCCCTCCCTCTTCTCCGCTGATGCCCCTCTCCTAGTCCACTGATAGGGGAGGTCCTCACCCCCTCCTGTCTGATCCTAGCCTATCAGGCCTCATCAGGACTGCCTGCATTGTCTTCCTCTGTGACCTGACAAGGCTACAACTCCCAGTAGACATGATCAAAGAGCTGGCCAAAGAGTCCAAATCAGATACAGACCCTGCTCCCCTTACTAGGAAACCCACATGGATACTGAGCTGTCTATGGCTACATCTGAGCAGGGGGTCTAGGTCTTCTCCATTCATGGTACTTGGTTGGAGCATTGGTCTCTTCAGGCCATTCTGGGCCCAGATATTTTGCCTCTGTGGAGTTCGTGTTTCCTCCAGGTTTTTATGTCTCACCCTTCTTCCATAAGATTTCTTGGACTTTGCCCAAAGTTTTCCTGAGTCTCAGCATCTGCATTGATACTCTGTAATTTAAGGAAACATCACAGATGCCTTTTGTAGAAAACACTTATTAAAGGAAAATATTTCTCATGGAGGAAAGCAGAAGTAACATATTCTTAATAAGTAATGAAACCTAAGAACCCCAAGTCTTCTCAATACTTTAAAAAAAGAAGAGGGCTCTTGGGACTTCAAAGTATATTTTCTTTTTGTCTTCAACCTTCAGGAAGACCAGACACAGTCCACATTAATTTTATAGTAGAAATACCGTGACAGATTAAGTTGAACACTAATGTAGACTATAAATAAGTTGATAGGATTTTAAAAGATGGACATTTACACACTGGAATGTTATTTGACTGTTAAAAAATGAGACCATAAAATTTGCAAACTAAACTATGGAACTAAAAAAAAAATCATATATTTGGGTGCGGGTATATTTGATTGCATTGTCCTGAGTGAAGTAACCCAGTCCCAAAGAGAAATATTTTATGCATCTACATATAAGTGGATATTAGCCATAAAGTAAATGATAATCATGTTACAATCTATAGACCCAGAGAGTTTAGGGTAAAAGGAGGGCTGTAGGGAAGAAGCATGTATTTTTCACTGAAGGGGAAATGGAATAAATTTTTCAGGTGGACAATGAGCACATGAGGATGAGAGCAGGAGTGTTTAGGTGGGGGCACGGATGGGATAGAGGAAGAGAGTTTGGGGAGAGACAACTGAAATTGGGGGAAGGATGTTTAGGAGGTAGTATGGAACCCTAGTGCAGTGGAGACTTCCTGGAATCTATGAAGGTTATCCTCGTGAGAACTCCGAGTAACAGGGCATGCTGACCCTAAACTGGCCACACCTTGCAGCCAGGCAAGGCTTCCAGTGGCAGCACTGGGTTGCGCTTGGTTGTATTGTTGGCCAAGGGAGTTCTGTGGAGATTCCAAACCACACAGGCTCATACTAGGACAGCTGAGCCCAATCACAGAGGACAACATCCTCACACCTCATTGAACATGACAAGGTCAAGCTGGTGCATGCTTGGGACCTTTAACTATATGTTCTGCTCTCCTTGGTGTGGTAAGGTACTCTGTAGGCTACCAAAAGAATAATGTGGATACCAGTATGGCTGCAGAAACTTTGGCCTACAATATGTCCTGCCTGCAAGATATGCTGGGGCAAAGATGGTGCCGAACCTGTGGAAGTGACCAACTAATGTCTGCTTTAACTTGAGGTCAGTCCACAAGAGGGAGCACACTGCTTGGATGGACAGGAAGTAGAAACTGGATGGCCTAGATATCTAGGGTGGAGCCAAACATAACTGGTCAAAGTGAATGAATGGATTAAGGAAGGAAGGAAGGAAGGAAGGAAGGAAGGAAGGAAGGAAGGAAGGAAGGAAGGAAGGAAGGAAGG
>REGO01000189.1:3116818-3127500 GCA_010120015.1 Rhombomys opimus
AGGAAGGAAGGAAGGAAGGAAGGAAGGAAAGAAGGAACATCAATGAAGTAATTCCTAATGATATTCTGCTATACTCATAGACTGGGGTCTTGTCCAGTCATCATCAGAGAGGCTTCCTTTATGACTAGATGGGACACAATGCAGAAACACATACCCTGACATGATATGGAGAGAATGTCAAAAGTGGAGGTCTTCATCAAGTCTCTCCCCTCTGAACTCAGGGAAGTCTGCAAAAGAGGGAGAGGAAAGATTTTGGGAGTCACAGTGTTGGAGGACCTCTACTTAATTAACTAAGCAGGGCTCACATGAGCTCACAGAGGCTGAAAGAGCAAGCACAAGACCTGCATAGGTCTGCACCAGCACCTCTGTGAATATGTTGTAGCTGTTAGATCTATTTGTGGAACTCCGACCTGTGGGAGCAGACTGTTTGACTCTTCGTCTGCTCTCAGGACCCTTTTCCTCTAGTTGGTTATCTTTGTTCAGCTTGTGTATGCAGGATTTTCACCTTATTGTATTTCATCTTACTGTATTTTGTTTTGTCTTGTTAGGCTGTTGTCTCTCAGAGGCTTGCTCTTTTCTGAAGGAAAATAAAGTGGGAGTAGACCTGAGGAAAAGCAGAGTTGATGAGTGGGGTTGAGCAGTGGGTAGGAGAGCTAAGAGGAGTAGAAGGAAGAGAACTGTTCCCAGGATGTATTCTATGAGAGAAGAAGCGATTTTCAATAAAACAAGGAAAATAAATTAATGTATAACGTATTTGGAGTTCAAATACTTGCATTATTCATCTCTTTCTGCCACTTGCTATACAATATAACTTCAGCTAGTTTTCAAATGCTGAATACCTGTAACTTCAAAGGCTGTGATGTACTGTGCAGTAGAAATAATGTACTAAATTTCCTGGTGCTTCAGTTTATTCTCTTATTTCTGTCATGTTAATGGATTTTAAGTCAATGCAATGATGATGTCAAAATATTTTCTGTTTAATAAATTGAATTACTCATTACTAAAGTTTTAGCCTGTTCACATTTTTAGAAACATTTTGCATCTTTCTAAATAATGTATTTTCCATGTAGAGCTTCAATAACTTACTGGATCATTTTTATTTATTCATAATGATATGACATTTATTTTTATTTAGTATCGGTGCAGCCAAATAACAAAAAGCATTTGATATACCCTGCTTGCTTTCTAAGAAATTATAATATAAATTGGTATTTTATAGGGCTTCTTTACACTAAATCACAACTACAACACTGAGAAAGTACTATTAACAGTTTTGTAAGATGTTTTAAAACTTTAAGTATGTTAAAGGATTATAAGAGATATTAGACCTCAGTTGTCAGTAAATCTTATGAAACTACACACTATGCCAACATGTCGTAACTATGAAACTTTATATTACTTAGAATTTACTAATACAAAAGTCACATAAATAAACTGTGTCTGATTTTCATGTTGAACATCAGAAAATGGAAGAAGAACATCTCTGTGCTCTCAGGTGGCATAATTCCTAGTGCAAGGAGCACACAGTGGAACTGCAATTGTGAAAATGAAGGAAAGAAGCACATGGCTATTGGAGTAAACTAACATATCTACTCTTTGGTATTCCTAGGTAAACATGAAAATCCTCATGAACAATATTAAATAACAAAGAACACCTCTTCTCATGCACATATGATGAAGGTTAGGAATCATTGGGAGTTGTCTCAAAATACAGTTGTGTGATGAGGATGCCAAGAACACCTTAGTAAACTCCTTTAAATGTACATCAGGAAACTTTTCTAGATGAACAGGATACATTATTTATACAAGTAGAGTCTTTTTAAAAATATTTTAAAATTTATATATTTACTTTATATCTGGTCATAACCCCCTGCTCTCCTCCCCATCCCTCATTCCAATCCCTCTTCACCCTATCTCTCTTCCCTTTGTCCTCAGAATAGGGGAAGCCCCCCACCCCAACCTATCAAGTCACATTAGGGCTAAGCTCCTTTTCATCCACTACAGCCAGGCAAGGCAGCCCAGCTAAGACAAAGTGAACAAAAGCAAGCAACAGAGTCCCTGTCTCAGACAGCAACCACTGAGCTTACTAGGGAACTCACATGAAGATTAAACTGCCCATCTGTTGCGTATGGGTATGGGGCCTACGTACTGCCCATGTATGCTTTGTTTGGTGTTTCCCATCTCTGTAAGCTCTCGTAAGTCTAGGTTAGTTGACTCTGCTGGACTTCTTGCAACATTCTTGTCCTATCATTCTATCTTTCCTTCCTCCTCTTCTACAGGACTCCCAGAGCTCTGCCTGGTGTTTGGCTGTACACCTCAGCATCTGATTCGATCAACTGCTGAAGTTGGGGGGTTCTCAGGGAACAGTTAAGTTAGGCTCCTGTCTGTAAACATAACATAGTATCATTTGTGGCGTCAGGAATTAGCTCTCTCCCATATGGTAGGTGTCAAGTTGGGCCAGGCATTGGTTGGAAAAAGTAGAGAAGAAAACAGGAACTATAGAGGTAGGTACTCTCAACAGAATACAAGAGATGGAGGAAATAATCTCAGGTGTAGAAGATACAATCTAAGAAATCAATATATTGGTCAAAGAAAATGTTAAATTTAAAAAGTTACTGACACAAAACATCCAAGAAATCAAGGATATTATGAAAAGACAAAAACCAAGAATAACAAGAATAGAAGAAAGAGAATATTCCCAGCTTCACGGCTCAGAAAATATTGTCAACAAAATGATAAAAGAAAATTTCCCCAACTTAAAGAAAGAGATTCCTATAAACAGGCAAGAGGCCTACAGAACAACAAATAGATTAGGCAAGAAAAGAAAATCCTCATGCCACGTAATTGTCAAAACACTGAATGTACAGAGCAAATAAAGAATATTAAAAGCAGCAAGAGAAAAAAAGGCCACGTAACATATAATGGCAGATGGATCAGAATTACACCTGACTTATCTACAGAGACTATGAAAGGCAGAGGTGCCTAGTCAGATGTCATACAAATAGAATCTAAAAAAAATAATTTGTGATGTGTGTGTATGTGTATGTGTTTTTGTATGTGTGCATGCATGACTTCATGTTCACAGGCACACACAAGCATACATACAAGTGGGTATACTCACACATGTGCATATACTCACCAGTGCAAGGACATGTAATGGCCAGGAGTTTGGTGTCTCCCTCACAAAACCTGGATCTTATCCTTAGGCTAGAACCTTCCAGGCCACTGAGTCTCCCAGTCTCTCATTTGTAGTAGAAGTTTTGGTTTCTTTAAAAACTTGTTTATATTATGTAAACATGTTTTTGTTGTAATCCCAAGTGCAGGAGGTCGGAATGATATTTAATTTATTAACAACAGCTTTATTAGAAGGCATGTGATCTTCATTAGCTGTGAAGTTGTAAACTGCCTTATGAGAGGGCACTTAGTGATTGTCAGCTGGAAAGTATCCTTGTGCTGATGCTAAGAGGTTATAAATGAGAGAGAGAGAGAGAGAGAGAGAGAGAGAGAGAGAGAGAGAGAGAGAGAGGACACTTTGAGACTTTGAAACTCTCCTAAAGAGAAATGTTACAGACAACCCTTTGATGGGGCTGCTGCTGATTTGTTCTTCCACTGCTATTTGCTGTTTGCTGGTTGGCTGCACTGCTGGAATCCTAAGAAAAGTGAAATCACTTCAAGAAACCAGTTTTAAATAAGTCTACATTCCCTTCCTATTAACCTTACTTTTCTCCTACCTAGGCTAGAGGTTTCAAAGGGAGAAAAAGGAATTCATAAAGTAGGTTTAAAAAATCAGAGCCTTTACCCTTTTCTTAGAGCTTAGCTTAGAGATTCAGACTGTTAATATTTCCAAATAATTCTTAGGAACAAAACTCAAGTCTTTATACTTTACTAGGACGTACTTGACACACTGAGTCATAGCTTTAGCATAGGATTCATTTCTTTCATAATTTTAGAAGCAATATGTTATTTGTTCATGAACAGTTTATATCTAGTTGTAATTTGGCAAAAACTAAAAATTGGAATTTTTATTGTTTCATAAATCAATTTTAAAGAACTACTAATTTCTTGAAAGAAGTTTAAAGTCCTCTAGGCTTATTACAAACATTAGTAATAATACAAATATCAATCAATTATATTTTATTATCTTTCCTTTACATTCTCATGAAAATTGAACCATGATCTTTTGACGATTATTTATAATAGCATATGGTATTTAATAAAGTGAGAACAATCATTTATTACTCATCAGTGACTTTGGCAATCATGCTTTATGAATGCATTTATAAATCTGTGGTCCTATTTCTTGAGATGATGAATAGCAAATGTTTATTTGAACCCTGAGCTATTTACTAATGCACACATAAAAACCTGACCATCATACACTTATGGAAGATGAGTTTCCAAACTACAGAAGTCAAAGTGCAATCTCTTACTGCCAATAGGCACATTCTGATAGGAAATATTAAACAATTTATGGATATAAAAATTAATAATTGCTTTTGGTTTATTTTATGATTCTTTTGCAAAAATTTTAAATACTTGATTAAGGCAAAATGCAGTTAGTATTTTGTATTTCTGTTAACAGTAGCAATAGGAGCTGGTTCATGAAATTAGCCTATGTCCTTATGTGTTTCTTAAATTTGCTCATTCATCACCCATTTTAACTATTAAGGTACTGACACATTTCAGTTAATTTTGTGACTAAAATACTTCAACATCTGCATGCATGCACATATTTATTACATATACAATATATAAACTGTGACCTTGTGCACTACTTTAATATGTGAATGAATCTCCATGAAAACTTGTAAATTTAAAAAAGAAATTAAAAAAACAAAGCAATGTATTATATTTGTATAAAATACATCTGATCCCATGGGTGTGTATTTATTTTAATTTGTTTAATGTTATAATTACAGGATAATATAGATGCAATATAAAACTGTTTTGATAACTTTGCCCTTTTGACACAACCTAAAGCCACCTTTGAAAAGAATGACAGATTATCTTCCTTTGATCAGCTTGTAGACATGTCTGTGGCCTATTACCTTGACTGATAATTGCTGATAATGTGAGGCCCACTGTGGACAGTACCATTCCGTAGGCATGAGTCACAAACTGTGTAAGAGTGGAGATACTGAAGTTTTAAGCCAGCAAACAGCATCCATGAACTCAATGCTGCCCTTGACTGCATCTGATGTGATCCTGAACCTTTCACTTTCTAATACTAAAGCCTAAAATGTTGGGAAAAACAGCCAACGCCTTCGCTCTCATGCCAACTGCTTGTTACCACACTATTTTATCACAGCAACAGAAAGAATATATAAAAAGAAAAACATTTATTTTATTTTTTCTTCAGGATTACATTTCCGTCAAAATTATGGTATAATCAGGAAACGGTCTTCTTCTTCTGAAAATTCCTTCCTAATTCTTTCCCACAGCCTTTTTCATCTTGGATGCCAGTGACTGTGCAGAGACAAACAAAGCAGGGAGGACAGCACGGTGTAGCTTGTGCAACAGGATGCTGTTTAGCCGCTGTGGACAAGTTCACTTAAGAGGGCAGGAAGTAGAGGGTCTCAGGACTCTGTGAAGGAGTGCTTCAGTGGGGCTTTCAGAAGGTGTCAACACCTGCCACTTTTGTATCATCTTATCTTCAAGCTGGTTGAGCCACCAGATATGTGCAGCTTTAGCAAGCATTTTGTGTAGTGGAAAAAACCTCACTGGACAATGCTTTGGACTATGAGATTGAACTGCTACAATGTTGAAGAAGAAAGGAAAAGAAAAAAAAAGAACTTTTTTCTATTTCTTGTTTTATTTTCATTTATTACAATTTATTCAATTTGTATCCTGGCTGTGCTCCCCACCCTTGTCTCCTACCAAGCCCACCCTCACTCCCTCTTATCCACCTATGCCCCTCCCCAGGTCCACTGATAATGGAGATCCTCCTTCTCTTCTATTTGACCCTAGCCTACCAGGTCTCATCAGGACAGGTTGCATTGTCTTCCTCTGTGACCTGGCAAAGCTTCACGCTCCAAGGGAAGGTTATCAAAGTTCAAGCCACTGAGTTCATTTCAGAGACAGCCCCTGCTTTCCTTACTAGAGAGGCCCCTTGGATAATTAGTTTATGGGTTATATTTGAGCCAGGGTTTTAGATACTCAGCATTCATTTTCATGGGTTGAGGTATCATTCTCTTCAGGACCCCTAGGGCTCTTTTTTTGGGGGGGTGGGGCTTGGCTGGTCTCCTTCTGGAGCTCCTGTCTCCTCCAAGACTTTCTATCTCCCCCTTCTTCCATAAGATTACCTGCACTCTGCTCAAAGTTTGGATATGAGGCTCAGACTCATCTGTTTTGATACCTTGCTGGGTAGAGTTTTCCAGAGGTCCTCTGTGGTAGCCTACTTCCCTGTCTTCTCCTGCTTTAGATGTCAGTAGCAGGTTTCATTGTGAAAGAGTACAGAGCATGTTCCCTAGGGTCTTGTTGTTGTTGTTTAGCTTCTTTAGGAGTATAGATTTTAGTATGTTTATCCTATATTGTATGTTCTATATACACTTATGAGTGAGTATATACCATATGTGTCTTTCTGCTTCTGGGTTACCTTACTCTGAACAATCTTTTCTAGTTCCCATTATTTGCCTACAAATTTCATGATTTCTGTAAAGCTTCTGTAAAGCAAAGGACACTGTCCTCAAAACAAAACGACTGCCTACAGATTGGGAAAGAATCTTCACCAACCCTCTCTCTGACAGAGGGCTAATATTCAGTATATATAAAGAACTAAAGGAGTTGAAAAGCAACAAATCAATTAATCCAATTAAAAAATGGCAAACAGAGTTAAACAGAACATTCTCGATAGAGGAATATTAAATGGCAGAGAAACACTTAAAAAATGCTCAATGTCATTAGCCATCAGGGAAATGCAAATCAAAACAGAAGCTTTTTAGTTTCATGCTGTACCATTTATTGATTGTTGCTCTTAGATCCTGTGCTGTTGGTGTTCTGTTCAGGACATTGTCTCCTTTGCCAATAAATTCAAGGCTCTCCCCAATTTTTCTTCTAACAGGTTTAGTGTGTCTGGCTTTACATTAATGTCTTTGATCCATTTGGACTTAAGTTTTGTGCAGGTGATAAATATGGTCCTATTTGTATTTTTCTACATGTAGACATGCAGTTATACCAGCACAATTTGTTGAAGATGCTATCTTTTTTCCTTTGTATGGTTTTGGCTTCTTTGTCAAAAATCAACTGTAAGTGTATGGGTTTATTTCTGGGTCTTCTATTTGATTCCATTAATCCACCATTCTGTTTCTATTCCAATGTCATGTAGTTTTATTACTATTGCTCTATAGTACAGTTGGAGATAGCTCCAAAAGATGAGGGAGGGAGGGTGGGATTGGGAGGGAATGAGGGAGCAGGATACAGCTGGGATACAGAGTTAATAAAATGTAACTAATAAGAAAAAAATAAAATTATATAAAAAAAGTTTTTACTATGTTTTGTAAAAGATGGAAAGAATACATAGCTAGGGACTCTTGGGAGTGCTTATAATTTCACTGAAAGGCTCAGGCTATGACTTGTTATGAGTGTGATACTTACAGGGAATTCTGAGCATTGTACTGTTCTGATGAATAAACATGCTGTAGTTTAGAAATGTAACAGAATGCCTTTCAAACTATAGAAGGTTATCTTTTATCGTTTTCTTTCCTTCTTTTTTCCTTCCTTTCCTTCTTTCTTTCTTTTTTCTCCTTTTTGTCCTCTTCTTTTCCTCCTTCTCTTAGTCCTCCTTCTCCTTCTCCTCTTCTTCGGCTTATTGAGAAAGGTCTCTGTATGTAGCTCTGACTGCCTTGGAACTCAGTATTTAGACCTGCTTCTCCTCTGACTCATAGTAATCTTCCTGCCTCTGCCTTGTAAATGCTGGGATTAATGGTGAGAATTACTACTCAGGAATAAAGAGACGTGTCATTGGAAACACCTAAGATCTCTTACTTTCCAGCTGAAACTGGAAAGTAGTCAAAATAAATTTATGGCAGGTTTTGAGCATAGATTACAAAGACAGCCAAATTGAACGCATGACAGGAGTCTACTGAGCGCATCTGAAAGCCTCTAACTAGCAGTGTTTTCAAAGCAAAGACTCATGACCAAACCTTTGGCAGAGTACAGGGAATCATAAGAAAGAAGGGGAGTTAGTCTGATGGGGAAAGGATAGGAGCTCCACAAAGACCAAATATATCTGGGCACAGGGTCTTTTCTGAAACTGACATTCAACCAAGGACCATGTATGGATATAACCTAGAACCTCCGCTCAGATGTAGCCTGTGGTAGCTCAGTAACCAATTGGTTTCCCAAAGTGAGGGGAACAAGGACTATTTCTAACAGGAACTCAATGAAGATACCCGATAAAACAGGATCAGATGAATGGGGGGAGGTCCCCCCCTATCAGTGGACTTGGAAAGGGGCACAGTGGTGATGAGGGAGGGAGGGAGGGACCGGGAGGGAATGAGGGTTCGGGGCACGGCTGGGATACAGAATTAATAAAATGTAACTGATAAAAATAAAAAAAATTAAAAAAATTAAAAAAAAAACAAAGACAGCCAAAACCAAATGAGATAATTTAAAGTAACACAATTCAACACTAACAAGAAAATTCAATTGTTTTATTTACATTCATTGATATATCAAAGACTAACATTTTACTGTAGTTGGCAAAACAGGTAATAAGTGGACTCTTGGATAAATTAGAGCTTTTCTAATAGGTAATCAAATATTTAAATAAAAAATAATGAATGGATGTTTTATTTATGAGTCTAAACAACACTCTGAGCCCAAATTTTATCCAGACAGTGTAAGTTTTCTCTCATTTTCAATGTTGTACTTAGTTATATTAAAGCAGCAACATTTAATAAACACCAACTTTATGTTTCTAGTTTTAAAATACATTCATTTGTTTGTGTGTGGGTATGCCACAAAATAAATGTAAAATCACAGGGCAATTTAGAAGCATTGGTTTTCTCTTTCTAGAGCACGTGAGTGCAAGTTCTTAAACACAGATGGTCAGGCTTAGTGGCAAGTGCTTAAAATACTGGGCCATCTGGCCAACCCCATTTTATGTTTTGAAAACATTGGTCACCTAGGCATTTGTGGCTTTTAGACACTCTACACCCAAATATCATATCACAGTTTGTGAGGGAGGTATTATTATTATTATTATTATTATTATTCACACTTGTCTTATTCTCTGGTTTGTTCTATATGGTCAGTGGATCATAATCATATGGACTTCTCAAGATGAATGCCAGAAAATGACTAGCAGCATTCTTAAAACTTAGAAATGTGTAACTTGTTCTGGGAAAATATTCAACAACAAAATATGTAAAAGGGTCTATTTATCCCAATGAGAGCATGAATGACAGAACAAAAACATAATTTTAATCAAGTATGTATTGATGAGTCAATGGATTATTTGTACTCAATAACAGGAGCATGAGTGATTCAGGCCCCTAACTACATCATTGAGAAGCCTACCCTGTGCTGGGTGGTGACTCAGAAATGCTGCATTGTGGAAGTGCCCTGAATGCTTTCAGGCAGCTCACACCATGGAGAAATTGCCTCTCCTGGCAATCATTTACTCCTCAAACAGGTTCAGTTTTTGACTTCACAAGTCTTTTGTTTTTGGTAGTTTCGTAAATCTTTAGGCTCCTTTTTCCCTCCATAGCATAGTAATTAACAGCATGTTTAGAGATATTGCTATGTCAGGTACAGATATTTTTAAAAAGATGTAAACCCCAGGTTATACAGAATAATTGACCAATTGATGATATTTCTGCCCTTTCTTTTTTTTATTATTTTTCAATTGTTATTATTTTTTATTTTTCTTTTTATTAATTACACTTAGTCACTCCCTCCTCCCCTTCTAAACCTACCCTTCCACCCCCTTCTTCACACATGCCTCTCCCCAAGTCCACTGTTACGAGAGGTCCTCCTCTCCTTCCTTCTGATCTTAGTGTATTAGATCACATCAGGAGTGGCTGCATTATCATCTTCTGTGGCCTGGTAAGGCTTCTCCCCCCTCAGGGGGAGGTGATCAAAGAGCAGGCCAATCAGATTATGTCAGAGGCAGTCCCTCTTCCCATTACTATGGAACCCACTTGGACACTAAACTGCCATGGGCTATTTTGTGCAGGGGTTCTAGGTTATCTCCATGCATGGTACTTGGTTAGAGTATGAGTCTCTGGGAAGACCCCTGTGTTCAAATTTGTGGTTCTGTTGCTCTCCTTGTGGAGTTCCTGTCCTCTCCAGATCTTACTATTTCCCACTTCTTACATAATATTCCATGCACACTACCCAATAGTTGGCCATAAGTCTCAGAATCTGCTTCGATAGTCTGTAGGGCAGAGCCTTTCAGAGGCCCTCAGTGGCGGGTTTCTAGCTTGTTTCCTGTTTTCTTCTTTTTATGATGTCCTTCCTCTTCTCAGACAACTAAGAATAGTGCTTCCTCAAGATCCAGTTATACCACTCCTAGGCATATATCCAAAAGAGGCTCAAGTACACAATAAGGACATTTGCTCAACCATGTGTACAGCAGCTTTATTTGTAATAGCCAGAAGCTGGAAACAGCCCAGATGCCCCTCAACTGAAGAATGGATGCAGAAATTGTGGTACATCTACACAATGGAATATTACTCAGC
>REGO01000189.1:3138430-3151791 GCA_010120015.1 Rhombomys opimus
GGCTGGAGAGATGGCTCAGAGGTTAAGAGCACTGGCTGCTCTTCCAGAGATCCTGAGTTCAATTCCCAGCAACCACATGGTGGCTCACAACCATCTATAATGAGATCTGGGTGCCCTCTTCTGGTGTGAAGGCATACATGCAGATATTGTATACATAATAAATAAATTAATTAATTAAAAAAAAACAAGTTAAGGTCATGAACTTATATATCTTTAGGTTTTTATTTATTGTATCTTCTTTTAGTTTGTTATTTCTTATGTGTTTGATTGGTAAATCCTCTGTTAAGACTAACATCTGCCAAGTTAATTCCTCCATGTCAGACAGAAATGGAAAACATTAACAGATCCAGGTTAAAATTTTCTTATGAACTACTGAGCATAAAAACCATATTATCAAAGAAAGACTTGCTTAATAAAGTTGAGTAACTAAATAGCTTAATTGTCAGCCAGTTATATTTTTCACAGACCTAGAAAAAAATAATACTAAAATTTGTTTGGAGGCACTAAAAACCAAGCATCTGAATAAGCAGAGCCAAGTTGAACCAAATGGACAAAGCTGCAGGCCTTCCAACATCTCCATACATTTCAAGGCATACTGCAGAGCCTAGCAACAGAAATCAACAAAAGACCAAAGCACAGTATAACAACAGTAAAACTGAGATCACGATACTGGCAAATAAAAAGAGAGACAGATGAATGGCACAGAATGGTGATTCCATAATAAACCTACACAGCTCTGACCCACTGATTCAGTAAAGGCCAGGTGTGCACTGGCAAAAGGACACCCTATCTAGCATGCAGTGCAGCGAATCTGGATCTCAACAAGCAGCACTGTGAAACATAACCCTCATTGCTCACCCTGCAAATACACAACAAACAAGATCAAAGGCTCAGTGTAAAACATGACACCATAACGCAGCTATACAAAACCGAGCAGAAATGTATCAGTCACTGAGCTTGGCAATTAATTTTAGAATGTGACTCTGAAGCTCAGGAAATGAAATGCAAGACAAAGGTGTGCGTTATTAGGGCAGAGTAAGGAAATGATTCACATCAAACAAAAAAGCCTCCGCTCAAGAGAAAAAAAAAGTGAGCAAAAAATCCACTGAACTGTAGAAAACTTGCAAAAAAAATAGTGCATTTTAAATAAGGAAATAACCTGACTAGATCTATTAGTAACTTAAAAATTATTTTATTGTGCATGACTGTTTTGCTTCTGTGTGTATTCATCTGTCACTTACATGATTTGGAGACCATGGGGGGGGGAAGGTCAAAGAAAGTAAGGTGCAGAGAGAATTATGGAAGAGAAGCTGGGAATTGAAATTGGGTTCTCTGGAAAAGCTACCAGCATTCTTAAACACTCAGACATGTCTCCAGCACATAATTAGACTTTCTCCCTTTTCCTGTGCTGCCCTCTCTTCTCCTTTTCCTTCCTTCCTTCCTTCCTTCCTTCCTTCCTTCCTTCCTTCCTTCCTTCCTTCCTTCCTTCCATTCATTTTGGCATTTTATTTTATTTTTTGAGACATAATATCTTAACATAGCCCTGGTTGTCCTGGAACTCACTATGAAAACCCAGATGAAATAAAACACAGAGAGACTCACCTTCTTCTGTCTCCCTAATCCTAGGATTAAAGGCTTGCCCCACCATTTCTGGCTAGAGTTTTCTTGGCAAAAGAAAATAATAATAATAATAAAGGTGTAAGAATTTTGTTTTAGAAATTTTAAAGTGCTTACCATTTAGAAAATTAGAAATATATCTATGAAGAGATAGCATTTCATTCCAGACGGAGTGGCTAATATAAATATCAAAGTCAAATAGTAAAGGCTGTGCTGGAGCAGCAAGGCCTTAAAAGCACTTTCTACTCCTGCAGAGGATCATACATTAGCACCCAGCACATACATCCAGCAAACCACAACCACCTGTAACTCCACCTCCAGGGCATTTGATACCCTCTTCTGAGCTCCACAGGAACCTGCAACTTAGTGCACAGACAGATGTATAAATATACACATAATTTAAAAAATATAATACTGAATTCTAATAAGGATGTCAACAAAGGAATTCATGTACCAATGACGGTAATTCAAATTATCGGCACTGACATTATGGTAAAGGTTGGGAATTCTTCAATAATCTAAAAGTAGAACTGGGACAAGATCCAACTATGTGACTTCTGGGCATATATCCAAAGGAAATGAAATCATCATGATAAAGATATCTTATAAGTCCACTATTCACAATTGCTAGGACATAGACTCAGTGTAGAAACCCATTTTGTAAATGAATAAAGAAAAAAAAAATCAGCTGCATGCAGAGAAATGGATGGAATTAGAAAACGGAAGCATTTTGTCCTAAGATCAATAAACTATGCCAAGGAAGACAAATACCATTTGATCAGTCTTTTACATTAAGTATTATCAAAATCAAATAAATCCTGAATGTATGTGTTGGACGGGAAGGCTAGATTTTAAGTAGTGCATGCTCTATGAGCGACATTATTTAATGCATTTAACACACCATTCTAAGCATATCTTTGTAACTTTTTGTTTATCATATTAATGACAGATACATAAGAAACATGCTAGGAAAAAAGAATCAATTCATGTCTTTATGTGATCATTGCATATGTTGTATATATTACATATATTGTATAACACTCATATTTGGAAAACTATAATTTTCAACTATGTCTATTAGACCTTTAAATTCTAATTAGATATTTGGTGGAGTTTTATTTTTTGGTGTCAAATCTTAAAATTTATACTAAACGTATATAATAAACATGCCTTTAATTTGGCAAATGAAATTTTTAAATAATCCCTGTGGGGTATGAGGAGCCTAGAACACTCTCCATTTAAATTTGTTTCCAAAAATTGAGGTCTAATTTTTGTCTTAAATTATTTATTCATGAACATATTTAGTCATGATATTTTGTTCTGTATTTTTGCTGAATATATCTCTAGATACACTGATATTTAGAAAATGTTCCTGTTTCTCATGTTTACTACTTAAATCTTAGTTACAATAAATGTATTTAAATAAATTTAATTATTTGAATTAACAAAATATATTAATGTTTCCAAAAACATACAAAGGAATGATATCCTCATAATTTTGAATGTTGAAACAATGGTGTCTAAGCAATGCCAGTATTCTTATTCAGACCTTCTCAGCATTTAAAGGGGGATCACAAGAGTGCAAAGCCTCTGAATAATTTCTTTATGACTATGAAATTATATTATTTTTAAAATGGGTTTATGTTCTTCACTGCCACAGAATTATTTCCACTCCTATAAAACAAAGTATTTAATGTCATTTTGGGATATGTAAATGCATTCCAAAGCTAGCATCATAAATATAATGTTTTCAAGGGAAACATCACAGTCTAAATAACACTATTAAAGTAGTTTGTTTAAAATTAGCTAGAAGAAGAAGGTTTGGCATCAGACCAGAAATGAAAAGAGTCAGTGACAAATTTTAATTCATCAAACAAGCTGAAGAGACATTTATTTTCATTAATGTAAGTCACAATGTTTGACTATGCAACATATTTTAAATATAAAAGAAAACTTTAACAGGAACCTGCTTGTCTCCTGTACCAATGATTTCAAGGCTCTTCCCCACTTTTTCTTCTAACAGATTTAGTGTGTCTAGTTATATGTTGAGGTCTCTGATCCATATGGACTTTACTTTTGTGCAGGGTGGTAAACATGGATCTATTTGAATTTTTCTACAAGTAGACATCCAGTTAGACCAGCATCATTTATTGAAGATGTTATCTTTTTTTTTCCATTGTATGTGTTTGGCTTCTTTGTCAAAACTCAAGTGTCCTTAGGTTTGTGGGTATATTTCTAGGTCTTCAATTTGATTCCATTGATCCACTAGTCTGTTTCTATACCAGTACCATGCTGTTGTTTTTATTACTGTTTTTCTATACTACAGCTTGAGATCAAGGATGGTAATATGCCCAAAAGGTCTTTTATTGTAGAGGATTGTTTCAGCTATTCTGTTTTTTGTTTGTTTGGTTTTTTTTTTTTTAATATTAAGCTGAGAATTTTTCTTTAAAGGTCTATTAAATTTGTATTAGTATTTTGATGGGAATTGCATTGAATCTATAGATGGCAATTTTTACTACATTAATCCTACTTAGCCATGAGCATTGAAGATATTTCCATCTTCTGCTATATTCTTCAAATTCTTTTGTCAGGGACTTGAAGTTGAAAACCAAGAGCTTAGAGTCTAAGATCAACAATCAATAAATGGGACCTCACGAAACTGAAAAGCCTCTGTAATGCAAAAGATAATGGTCAACAGTACGAAACAACAGCCTATAGCTGGGAAAAGATCTTCACCAATCCTACATCTGACAGACGGCTAATATCCAGAATATATAAAGAACTCAAGGAATTAAACACCAACAAACCAAATAACCCAATTAAAAATGATGTACAGAGTGAAGCAGAGAATTCTCATCAAGGGAATATAGAATTGCGTAGAAACACTTAAAGGAATATTCAATGTCATTAATCATAAGGAAAATGCAAATAAAAATTACTCTAAATTCCACCTCACAAATATTAGAATAGGTAAGGTCAAAAGTCAAGTAACAACACATGGTGAAGAGGATGTGGAGAAAGGGGAACCCTCCTCCATTGCTGGTGGGAATGTAAACTTGTACAACCACTTTGCAAATCAATTTGGTGCTTTCTCAGAAAATTAGGATACCTGATAAAACAGGATCAGATGAATGGGGGGAGGTCCCCCCTATCAGTGGACTTAGAAAGGGGCACAGTGGTGATGAGGGAGGGAGGGAGGGAGTGGGAGGGAACGAGGGTTCGGGGCACGGCTGGGATACAGAATTAATAAAATGTAACTGATAAAAATAAAAATTAAAAAAAAAAAAGAAAAGAAAATTAGGAATAGCGCTACCACAAGATCCAGCTATACCACTCCTTGGCATTTATCTGAAACATATTCAACTGTACAACAAGGACATTTGTTCAACTATGTTAATAATACCCTTATTCCTAATAGCAAGAATCTGGGAACTAGCTGTCTCTCAACCAAAGAATGGATACAGAAATTGTGATACATTTACTCAAGGGAATACTATAGAGCTAGTAAAATAAGGAAATCATGAAATTGGCAGGTAAATGGTGGGAACTAGAAAAGATCATCCTGAGTGAGGTATCCCAGAAACAGAAAGACATCAATGGAATATACTCACTTATAAATGGATATTAGCCAAATAGTAGAGGATACCTGTACTAAAATCTACAGACTTAAAGAAGATAAACATCAAGGGGACTCTAGGGAAGATGCTTAATTCTCATTCAGAAGGAAAACAGAATAAATAGTGGAAGCACTGGAAGAGAAGGGAAATGACGGGAAACTATCAAAGATGTCCTCTAAAAGATTACACCCAGCATGTGATCCAAACAGATACAGAGACTCACAGCCAAACTTTGGATAAAGTGCAAGGAGTCTTATGGAAGAAGTGGGAGATTCAAGGATCCAGAGAGGACAGGAGCCCCACAGGAGACAAAAAAAAAAAAAAAAAAAAAAAAAGCTGGGCTCAGGGGGGCAGCAGAGACTGATGCATCAAACAAAGACTGTGGATAGAAAGGACATAGACTGCCTTATATAGAGATGTACAGATGTAGCTCACAGAACATTATGTCCTAATTTGGACCTTTCAGTAAGGGGAGAATAGACAGTTTCTGAAATAAATTGTTCCTTGAGTACTTCTCCCTGATGTACAAGCCCACAGAGGAAGAAGATCCAAACAGTCCTCATGGCACCTGATAGGCTAGTGTCAAACTTTAGGGGAAGAGGACTTTTGCTATCACTGGACTAGAAGAAGGGGATAGAGAAGGAAGAGGTTGGGATGGTGGGACATGGGAGGAGATGAGGGAGAGGACTACAACCGGGATTAAAAGTGAACAAATTTCCCACTTCTTTCATAAGATTCCATGCACTCTGCCCAACAGTTGGCCATAAGTCTCAGCATCTGCTTTGATAGTTTGCAGGGCAGAGCCTTTCAGAGACCCTCTGTGGCAGGCTCCTAGCTTGTTTCCTGTTTTCTTCTTCTTCTGATGTCCTTCCTCTTTGCCTTTCAGGATGGGGATTGAGCATTTTAGTCAGGGTCCTCTCTCTTGATTAGTTTCTTTACATATACAGATTTTAGTAGGTTTATCCTATATTACATGTCTATATGAGTGAGTATATACCATGTGTTTCTTTCTCCTTCTGGGACAAGCTCACTCAGGATGTAAGAAGTGGGAAATAGTAAGATCTGGAGAGGACAGGAACTCCACAAGGAGAGCAACAGAACCAGAAAATTTGAGCACAGGGGTCTTCCCAGAGACTCATGCTCCAACCAAGTACCATGTGTGGAGATAACCTAGAACCCCTGCACAGATGTAGCCCATGGCAGTTTAGTGTCCAAGTGGGTTACATAGTAATGGGAAGAGGGACTGCCTCTGATATAATCTGGTTGGCCTGCTCTTTGATCACCTCCCCCTGAGGGGAGAGCAGCCATACCAGGTTATAGAAGATGAAAATGCAGCCACTTCTGATGAGATCTGATAAACTAAGATCAGAAGGAGGAGAGGAGGACCTCCCCTATCAGTGGACTTGGGGAGGGGCATGTGTGAAGAAGGGGAGGGAGGGTGGGATTGGGAGGGGAGGAGGGAGGAGCTTATGGGGAAATACAAAGTGAATAAAGTGTAATTAATAAAATAAAAAAAGTGAACAAATTGTAAAAGAAAATAATAAACAATAATTAAAATAATTTTTGAAAAGGAACCCACTTAAGCCTAAGCATCAGCCACAATATATTTCAACAAACTTGAGAAAATTATCATATCTGAAAAAAAAATATTTGTGTGCAACTTCATGACGGTGTTAGACTTATATATACAAATTATTCACATTTATTTTAAGCCTATATTTTCCTAATTGTCTTCAGAGCATAACTTTCAAATAGAGATGTGCTGGTGTCAATAGCAATAGACTTTTAGATGACCTTGGCTTGAGAATCATCATCATCACTTGAGTTTTCTGTATGTTTTCACCACTATTCGATCTTACTCTTTCTAATTGGCTAGACAAGACAAAGATAAAAATAGAGACAGAAAAAAGTAAAATAAATAAATAAATAAATGGATAAACACACAGAACACACTGTTAAAAGGTACGAATAGTGTCAATTTGATTCATTGGAAAATTTAATCAAATTAATACGAAAATATTCAGTATTTCTCTAATTTTATACGTATGTCTTTATGTTTAGTTATTACAAGGTAGAGCAGTTTCTGTTTTGTGTTTTGTTTTGTTTATTGAGACGAGTCTTGACTGATACAGCCCAAGCTAGTCTAGCACTTTTCTTGCTGATCAAATTTGCCCCAGACTTGTAGACAGCCTCCTTCTGCCAGTCCCATCTTGAGGATAGACGTGTGATGCGCTACACTGGCTCAAAAATACTATGTATGATAAGGAAGAATAACTGGAAGTACAACCTAAAAAACATCTTATTTTTAATTTAGTGTTAAATAATTTATTATTAAAGTATTTAAATGAGTTAAAATTTAGATTAAACTTTCAAATTCATTTTTTAATATGTCAAGTATTTTTTTTCTATTTTTGCCAGTCTGTTCTATAAGGTATACATTTGAAAAAATATGATTTTAAAGTCCCATTTTGCAAGAAAAAAATCCTTGTAAAGCTGTAGAATCTTAGTATAAGCGGTGAGGACTGGTTCTGCAAACTTAAGTGTTTGAAGAAAATGGTGATAATCTCATATTACTGTTCCTTTTACTAGCCTGGTTCTTTTAGTGAATGGTTGCCTGATGATGAATTGCATCTGGTGGCTGCATCTTCATATTTCATCTCTTCTATATTCTCCATCTGTAAGGGAGAAGATATTATATCTGGTAACCCTGCTCCTATATACTTACTTGGCGAGATAAAATCTCCTAGTATTTCCATGCGAAATGGGACCAAAGAATAAAAAGTCTTACCAGTCCATATGGGCTGTGGTTTATGTAGCTTTCCCCAGTATATTATAAGCCTTTGTAAGTATTATAAACAAAGGGAGAAAACAGCAGAATATGGGGATGGGTTCTAAATAAAAGAAATACAACATGTGTCATGCTAAGTTGGAAAGCAAGCCATGGTTTTACAGAATATTGTCATGAGCCATTAAAAAATATATTCCCTGGGGAATTTCTGAAGGTGGTCAAATTTAAGCATACCATTTAAAAACTACATAGTTTTACTATATAAACTATAAGTCTAATCTCTTGAATTACTTAGATCTATCAAACCATCATGAGAAGTACATATTCCGTACTAAAATTAAAGTATGTGCAGGAGAGTTCCCTGAGCACAGATAGACTGCCCAAAGAGACAAGGTGTGTCTCTTTACCATCCTATACCTCACACTTGTGCCTGTCACACTCATAGCAACTTGAGGGCTTTGTACAGCCCACTTATGGAGAACTAAGAATGCCAAGCTTGACTCTAAAGTGGGTTGATGTGATTTAATTGGCACAAAGAAGAGAAACAATTCTGAGTCATCATCTCAGATGAGCATCCCTGAAAGAAGCGAAAAAAAAATGATGTTGCATGTTTTGAAATAATCAGACCCTTTGTGTCTGGACATTTATTCTGTGAGCAAAAGTTATAACTCAAGGTAAAAAAGACACAGAATCATCTTCACTGCAATATAATTTAGTTTTCGTCTGCTGGTGGAAGTCAAGATTAATTAAAAGATTAGAATCTGCGATTTTGATGTGTAGAATGGTCTGAGCCTAGGAGGAGAGTCTGAGGGTAGTGAAAGGAAAGAACTTCACACTCCTCTCTACTGTATCTTCATACTGTGAATTGTACAATGCATGTTTATTAATTATTAATTGATTCAGTAATTATAATTATTTTTATTGTATACAGTGATATTTTGCTAGATTATTATGCATGTACATGATATATTTTAACCATATTTACACACATTATTCTCTCTTGTTTGCTTCTTATTTCCATTAATCAGCTTACTCTTCTAATTTTATGTTTTGCACAGGGTTTTGTGTGTGTGTGTGTGTGTGTGTGTGTGTGTGTGTGTGTGTCTGTGTGTGTGTATGCATGTTTGATAGAGACAGAGACAGAGAGAGATAGAGGGAGAGGGAGGGATGAAGGGAGAGAGATTTATTAGTGCTATTTACAGGTGTAGGTGGTAGCTGTTTGGAGGATCATGTGGAACCAAGCAGTGGCTTTAAAACTAAAGATAATGTCTTATCCTCCCACATCAATCACTACCTGCACATGAAAGCTCACAGAACTGTTAGGTCCAACGATTAAAGGGTCTTATACAGTAAGTAAGGGTCTTATACAGTTGTGAGTGTAAAAGTGGAACATTTAATTAATGTCTGGATGTCAGTGGTCCACAGAGTTGGCTCCCTTCCTCTGGTTCTAAAATTTCCTTTGCTCATCATTTTTCCACATTCTCTGAATTTGGAGGGAGAAATTATTAATGGAGAACGTATGTTTACAGTAACAGGATCATGATAAATATTGAAATGGGAATTGTACTTAACAGATTTTTTTCTTTCTTTCAATTTGCATTGTCAGCAGTTTGCTCAGCAGTCTTTCTAAAGTGGTAGGAAGTTTACAAAGCTTTCTCAAGCTGAGTATTTACATTTATGCCACCCAGCTTAGCTTCCTCATTATGTACATATTTTAACATTTTCCAACTGTAAACTGTGACATCAAGTTATACAAACTTTCTTCTATTATTATCCTGGGAAGGTTTGTTTCTGATTGCATACTTAATCAATGCTGATTTTACTGATTCTAATGTTTTGTTCATTCTTCTCAAGTTGCTTGGGTGCTTCTGGTTTATGCAGACAATATTAATTATTTATTATGCAATTATTGGAAGGTGTTTATTTTTCTGCTTATTGCCTTACTTTTGCTTAGTTACAAGGAAAATATAGGCAAATCTATTATCTTTTTCCAGATTTTCATTATCTGACTCAGGAGCCTTTCATTTATAAAACCACAGGGTTAACTTTACATGAGGAGTTTTTGTTTGATAGGGCTTCATGTGTGTGTGTGTTTAATGCAAGTGAGACAGAAGGTGGTTGGCTGCTTGGAATTTGTTGTCTCACAGGTTTTGTTTCCTATTATCAGACTATGCATGTGGATTAGTACTCTTGCCTCCTATTGCCTAAGCCATTGTGCTCATCTTTCTTAGGATAGAAAATGTGGTTCAATCATTTAGTATTTGGATAGTTTTGGTATAGCTGTGTTTATTTTCATCTTTCCTCCAGGGGAGGCAGTCAAAGAGCTAGCCAATGAGTTAAGGTCAGAGACAGTCCCTGTTCCTCTTATTAGAGTACCCACTTGGATACTGAGCTGCCATGGGCTACATCTGAGCTGGGGTTATAGGTTATATCCATGAATGGACCTTGGATGGAGTATCAGTTTCAGAAATTTTATACAATTATTCAACATTTTATACAATGCTGGATAGAGTCTCAGAAAGGCAAACGGAATGGACATTGGAAGAAGGAGAAAACAGGAAACAGCACAGGAGCTTACCATGGAAGGCCTCTGAAAGACTCCTTTACTTTTTTGGGTTAATTACAATCTATTCATTTTGTATCCCAGCTGAGGACCCCTCCCTTGTGCCCTCCCAGTTGCACCCTTCCTTCCTCTTCTCTTCCTATGCCCTTTCCACAATCCACTGAGAGGCACAGTCCTCCTTCCTCCATTTCCATTTGAACCTGGCCTCTCAGCTCTCATCAGGACTGGCTGCATTGTCTTTCTCTGTGGCCTGCTAAGGCTGTTCCCCCCTCAGAGGGAAGTGATCTAAGACCCAGTCACTGAGTTCATATCAGAGACATACCATGTTCTCATTACTAGGGAACCACATGGATACCTTTGCATTGATGTCATCCATGGAAGCTCAGTATCCATGTGGGATGGAATGTCCTTGTTGTGTACTTGGGAATATTTTGGATTTATGCTTGGGAGTGGTATAGCTGGATCCTGGGCTAGTACTATTCCTAATTGTCTGAGAAAGTGCCAGGTTGATTTTCAAAATTGCTGTACAAGTTTACATTCCCATCAACAATGGAGGATGGTTCCACTTTCTCCAAATCATCTCTAGCATGTGTTATCACTTGAGTTATTGATCTTAGCCATTGTGATGGGTGTAAGGAGGAATCCCAGTGTTGTTTTGATTTGCATTTCCCTGATGACTAAAGACATTGAACATTTCTTTAAGTGTTTCTCTGCCATTTGATATTCCTCTATTGAGAATTATCTGTTTAGCTCTGTGCCCCATTTTAATTTTTTTTTGTTTTTTTTCTTTATTAATTACACTTTATTCACTTTATATCCCCCCGGTGGTTCTTTCCGTCACTGTCCCAGACTGAACTATGGGCACCACACCTGTGCCCTATTTTTAAACGGATTACTTGATTTGTTGCCTTTTAACTTCTAGATGTGTGTACATTCATTAGTTAGTAAGCATAATGATGTGCTTCCAAACAACTGAGAAGCCTAAAATAAGAATATTTTTTTTAAATCCAATGTCTTTCAGAGGATCTCTGTGGTAGGCACCTGTCCTATTTCCTGTTTCCAAAAGTCTATCCCATTTGTCTTTATAAGTAAAGATTGATCATCTTACCCAGGGACCTCCTTCTTGTTTAGCTTCTTTAGCTGTACAGATTTTAGTATGTTTATCCTATTTTATAGGTCTAGTGTCCACTTATAAGTGAGTGTACAACGTGTGTGTCTTTCTGCTTCTGGGATACCAGACTCAGGATGATCTCCTATAGATCTCACCATTTGCCTGCAAATTTCATGATTTCCTTGTTTTTAATTGTGTAGTATTCCATTGTGTAAATGTACCACCATTTCTGTATCCATTCCTCTGGGTTGTTTCCATGTTCCAAGTTTATTTATTACAAATAAAGCTGCTACAAACATGGGTGAACAAATGTTCTTGTGTAGTTGAGCACATTTTGGGTATATGCCTAGAAGTGTTATAGCTGGATCTTGAGGAAGCACCTATTTCTAATTGGTTTCAATAGTGCCAGATTGATTTCCAAAGTGGTTGTACATTGTCACCAAGAATTGAGGAGGATTTCCCTTTCTCCACATCCTCTCCAGCAAGTATTGCCACTAATTTTTATGTTGTCCTCTACCGGAAATAGCCAGATTTTCCAAGGAGTTGGATAGTTTGGGGTCATAGATAAAAATATGTACAATATGAGACAATCTTACCTTATAATGTTGCAGTGTAAGGTATAAGCATAAATATACATGTTTACATATATATTACAAATGTATATATTTGTACAATGTATTTGTATATATATATTACAAATATACATATGTTTACACATACTCTCAGTAAAAGGAATATAGGAGTAAAAGGAGAATTACCCTAATGCCTAAAATAGAGGCTTCTGATCCAGAAATAACGTTATGAAATTATAGCAAAATATAGAATACACAACCTTTAATCCATACTGATTAAAGGATCAAAATACAAAAACCTCGAGCAGAAAACCTTTAAATGCTGAAATCAATCCTCTTCCATAGGCATTTGTTGCCTATTGTCTTCATATCCAAAATATGAAATGCTAGTATAATCATGAGAGAAATGTCAGGTAAATTCAAGACTGGGAAATTGTTTTAAAACATATGACCATTGCTTCTCAAAACCATCATACTTGAAAATATAAAGAATATTTTTTTTGGTAAATACTCATTGAAAACTAATGCAATACCAGTAAAATATGTATTTTGATTGATAAGAATTTATCTGAAATGGTCCATTTCAGCTGGTACATGCATTGTTGTCATTTAAGTTGTTAGCTGTAAAACATAAATGAAAGACAGGTTATCACAGGCTCATCTTATATATATATATATTCCCTAACCTGACATATGTATATAAAATATGTACATACATACACACACATATACGTACACACAGTTGTTAAGAGTAGATAAATATATAGCAACAGAGTATACATTTTTGGGGAAATAGCAAAAGAGAGAGAAAGAAGAACTGACAAGTAGATAAAAAGGGAAAAAAGGGTAATTTTATTTTTTTTTAATGTAGTTAAGAGTATTTGCTGCCTGATGGTGAGTGCTCTCTGTCACAAACAACTCCATATTTGGCTAAGGCTGAGGATCTGGCTTGCTTCATGTATGTGGACCTATCTGCATTGCTCACGTGGCACGCTGGGGTTGGCTACCCAGAGGCTATTTAAGCTGTGGGCTGGCTTTCCCCAGGGTCAGAAGATTGTTCAAGGTTCCTGAATAAACTGCATTGAGAAGAAAA